>LNAC01000021.1:1439235-1556092 GCA_002007465.1 Ailurus styani | reverse complement strand
GTCCCTGCTCAGCGGGGAGCCTGCTTCTCCCTCTCCCCGCTGCCCCCACCCCCACCCCCACCGCTCATGCTCTCTCTCCCGCTCTCTCTCAAATAAATAAATAAAACCTTTTAAAAAATAATTTTTATAAAAAGAATCTTGGTTAACAAGTTTTCTAGTTCTGACTACCCGCTTTGATCAAATTTCTATATAATAATGAAAGTTAACAAAAAATAAAAATAATGAAAGTTAACATTTATCCATCACTTATGAAATATACAGTAGTGTTCTAAACAGTTTACCTATGTATTGACTAAATCTTCTCTCATAAGGCAACTGAAGCACGGAGTTTAAGCAAGTTGCCCAAGGCCACACATGTGAGGCTCCCAACCCAGCTTGTCTGGCTCTAGAATCCATCTCCAAACCAAAAATACGAGTTCAGAGGGAAAACTTATAGGGCAAACCTTCAGTGGCAGAGCCTAAGATGTTGACTCTCTTGGTTTTACAGTTCACCTGATAACTTCTTGACAGCTTTGGAAAGGTCACAAGGATGACTCAGATTAACTTCTTCCCAGTCTTGCTGTTCTGACTGGGTGGTAGTTGCTATGCTCTCAGGGACAGTTTAGGAGCCAAGGAAAATGGTGACAAATGAGGCATGTGCTTGAGGCCAGAAGTGTCCCTCCAAATCCATAAAGCCTGGGCGGCTGGGACTCCAACATCACTGCTGCCCCTCTACCTCGCTGACTTCCCTGCAGGAAGCCTGTCTGTCTGGGAGCAGCGTGACACGTAGGTCTGTGTGCGCATCAACGCCTCCAGCCCCCAAAGCTGCCTATGCCTCCTGGAGCCTGGAATCTCCCTGGTGCCAGGAAACAACGTGATGCTGCCAGCATGTATTTATCATTCCTAAAGCATGGTTCCCCACTCCAGGCAAACTGAAAAGAAAAGCACAAAATTCCGAATTTGCAGCCAGTTACCTCTGCTGGTGTTGGTGCAGCCAGGCACTATAAAAGCAGGAAAAGAGCAGGAACTATACTTCTATTCAGACAAGAGTTGCTGCAACTATGGGGAAGAAATTTGTCATCATCTCAATTTCTTGATAAAAGCAAAAACGAGAAATGTTAAATTCACAAAGCTTAGACAGGGAACCCAGTACCACCCGCAAACAAGAGTTTGACTTGCATGCTCACTTTACCTTTTCTTCTTCATCCTCTGTTCTTCATCCATGCTTTCCTGCCTACTTGGAGAGAATAAAGGAAAACATAAATACACAAATACATACATACATGTATGTAATAATGTCGAGCGGTGTCGTGAGAGGAGTGTAGTCCCTAGGGTCAAGACTTGCATATAATCAAAGACCAAGACAGCAAATGTCACTAGAGTGAAAGCATTCTTGTATCTCTCCTTCACACCTTGGCAGGCTTTGCCACCCTCCTGCTCCAGCCAGCTATGACATGGACAGAGGCCACTGTCTCACAGTTATCAAAGAGGGATGGTTTTCAGACATCAGTGACAAGGGGATGCTACAAACTGTTGTCTACAGATCAAAGGCTCTGATCACCATTAATAAGTCTCTAAGAGACACTCACTCCTCAATTTTGCTTCAATCTGCTAGCTTTAAATATAGCTCTCTAGATGTGTATTTTATGCACCTTTCATGTGCTGTTTTGCTTTAGGGCATGCTTTCTTTCCCTCTAAATATATTTTGGCTCTGTTTTCCCTACTGAGAATCAGCTCTTTTTCATGGCTAAAGATGTCTTTTTCCTCCTTCTTAGTTCATAGATTTTCAAGGCTGAGCCTTCAAGATAAAGTGAAACATGCTAGGATAATGTCCCCACATTTTCCCTCTCTTTAGACAAAGAGGCACAACCACAGAATATTTCTACCAAGCTTAAACCAAAATTTGGACCAAAGCAAATAACTAAAAACCTCTGTAGGTAATTTTATTTTACTAGAGAGCCCAAGGTGCAGACAGATACAAATGTCCTTGTCCATATTTTTCTTTATAGAAATAATTTAATTTAGAAGTAGATTCACTCTGGGTTGGGTTTTGTCATTATTATTATTTACTATTTCCCTTTTCTGAGCAGTCTGACCTTTGGGATTATTTCCATAGAAATCTTATTTCCACGATAGGCAATGTCGACATTATCCAAGGCCACCTGGCATCAACAGCCCAAGTTCCTTTGTTTCCAAGTTGATAACTTCTGGACCTCACTAAACAATTTCATGGTATTGTTCTATTCGGCATCTTTTCTATTTTACTCAACCTTGCACACATGAAGCAGCTGGATTTCTATTTTGGCTCAGGATGAGAAAAATGAAGCTAGAGCCTTTCCATGCCTTGGAAAGGAGAATATGAAATTGTAGGGAAACTGGTCTTAAAGAAATCGTTATTGATTTCAATACTGACATAAGTGAGAATTTTGGCAGAGCCAGAGGGAAAGAATCAAACAGAACCCACTTAAGAATCAAACTGAGGGACTGCGTTTTGCTTAAGGGAAAACTTGACGATCCCAAAGGGCATGGCAACAAGACAACATAGGGTTCTAGTTGTTCTTTATCCCTAGAAAACATTTGATCAGGGACTACCGAACTACAGCACTGTTAGGATCAGACTAAAAGGAGAACCATTTCCAAACCCTGTATCTCCATTAAGAGTGCAGTTAAAGGTTCTTGGGACTGCTGAAACTGAGAGAAAAGAGTAGACGAGTAAGCACAGCTGCAAGAGTACCCACACCCACTACACAGGCTCTGTGTCTGTGGTCTTACTGCAGCTGCTCCCGGGGCCACAGCAGGCTCTTAATCATTGACAATGAGGCAGCAGCTGAGATTAGTCAAGATGGAATCTGGGCCATGATAGAGGCCATGTAAGAGACAGTAGCATTCATTTTTTAATCTAGTCCATTCATCAAACATTCATTCTTCTCACAAAGCTGCTACTTGAACAGAGGAGAAAGAGCCTCATAAGTAATTTTAGGTACTGTTCTTGGTTGTGTGTCACACGCCATATGAGTGCAGTCTTTTGCATTCTCCTACAGCAAAGGACGTGGAGAACATGGTAGCTCTAGAGTAACATAATGACACTATACTGAGAGACTGACATACCATCTTATCTATACCATGGGCCCAAACGAAGAAACGGTGAACATTTGCTCTTAGTAAATGAACACATTTCTCACTTCTCAAGAGACTAAATTCCCAGGCTTTATTTGCTTCCCCATTTCTTTTTGTAGTTTGCAATGCCCCTGAGAAAATAATATAAATAAATCAAAATTCTGCATCTCTGTCTCTCTCCATTCCAGAAAAGTTGACGGCTTCAGGAAATACTCCGTCTCCTAAAATGTTGAATACTACAGCCTTCAAGTGCTGACGCTAATATCTAGCACTCTCCCAAATTTCCATGACCCAAGAAGCCAGACACGCGGGAGAAATAGTGTAGAAGACAGAGCCAGAAGACCAGTGTTTAAGTTCTCTTTCTGTCTATGTAACCTTGGGGTACATTATTGAAACTTGGTTTCTTCCTCTAGAAAATGGGGATAACATTGGCTTCCTATTTTATAGAATAGTTATAAAAAATAAAAAAGACAGAGCCCATGGAGTTGTTTTATAAACTAAAGTGCCATTCAACTCTGAGATATTACTTTTAGTCGAAGTATATTCTTACATCATCTACTCATAAGTTGCAAGAAAATTTTTGCATATGCATTTACATGCATGCACATAGGTATTTACATGTACCCACACATGTGTATTTATATGCATGTGTTTGTGTGCATGCGTGTGTATGTGCACACATGCATGTATTAGGGGCGGAACAAGAGGGTCCATAATTTTCATCTGCATCTCAAAGAAAGTCGTTGCCTAAAATTGGTTAAGAAGCTCTGGTCTGGATGGGATGTCCCATACCATCAGGCATCAAAAATATGCAATTTAAAATCACCAGGACATTCTACTAAATGCCTAGTAGGATGGCAGCTTTATCAACAAGGCAAGCACTATAGAGTGTTGGTGAGGGTGTAGAGAGCCTAGAACACTCATACACTACTGGTGGGACTGTAAAATGGTATAGCTACTTTGGAAAACGGCTCGGCAGTTTCTTGTAAAGTTAAGGATAAACTTACCATTGGGCCCAAAGATTTCACTCTTAGTAATCCACCAAAGAGAACAAAAACATGTGCCCAAAGACCTGTGCACAAATGTTTATAGTAGCATTATTCAGAATAGACCAAAATGGAAGGAAAAATCTCCATTATCTTATGAATGGATGAACTAAATGATTTATATCCATAAGACAGGATATAGCTCAAAAGTCAAAAGGAATGAAGAACTAATAAGTGCTACAACATGGATGAAACTTGAAAACATTACATAAGTATAAGAAGCTAATCACAAAACCATAGTGTATGAATCTACTTTACAGGAAGTGTCCAGAAATGGCAAATTAATAGGAACAGAAGATAGATGTGTGATTGCCTGGGATTGGAGGAGTAAGGGTGGCAACTGACTACAGATGGGCTCAAAGAAAATTTGGAGGTTAATGGAAAAGTTCTAAAACCAGATGGTAGCAACCATCCAGTAGCAAAACCAGATGGTAGTGTACTCTGTACACTGACTAACACAATCACTAAGTTGTACCCATAGAGTTAGTGACTTGATGGTATGTGAGTTACAGCTCAATATAGCTGTTTTTAGAAAAGACATGAATAATGGACAGGATGTTTTGAGATGTTATTGTAAAATAAATGTAACAAAATATTACCTGTAAAATTATTTTAGTCTTGCATATATAGATGGTATGTTAAAATACTGTCATTTAAAGAAAAGTGTTCTTTATTCTCTCTGTGCTGCAGTTTCCCGATCTATAAAATAGAGATGATAAAAGCAACTACCTCATGAGCATTTGTCAAGAAAAACCAACTAATAGATATGAACAATTTAGAAGAGGGTCTGCCACAATAAGCATCTCATTGTAGACACTAACTAGCAATCTAGTGTCACTACTAATCACATATATTTTGTAATACAAATTTCTTCTAATGCTGTTTTTTTCTCATGAGAAAAATGACCATTAATTATTAGTTATACTTTCCCAAGGTGGCATAAAAAAATCATATTATTAGAGGCTATTCAAAAGGGATGTGGGAAAATATCATAGCTGGAAATTTGGAGTTCCATGGAATATATCATGGAGAACATAATCAACAAAACCTCACTTGGGTTATATTTTCATTTCAGAACACAGACAATTCAAAAAAATAAGCTTAGTGTTCCTTTCCTCACTCATCTTCTCCTTATCTGCCTACTTGCAGTGCCCAAGCTGAACCTCTTACTTATCAATTACAGGATGAAGGAAAATGCTCGCCTCTGGAAATAATAAAATTAGAAGGTGCAGAAGTTGGCATTGATAGCAGTTTGGGAAAACCATTTGTGTTTAACTGTGTGCCTCAGTCTGGAAATAGAACTTTTTGCTTCTGTGCAACCTCAAACCAAGAAATGAAAAGGTAATTCATTACTCTTTGATCTTATGAGTTTCACTTTGGGTGGAGGAATGCTTCTTCAATAGCAGTCCTATAGATTTGGGGGACTGGAAGTAGAGGAGGGAACAGCGAATTCACAGAGTAAGTCAATCAACTTTTTCTGAGTAATGAGAAGTTTGGTTCTTCATTGTTCCCCCAGTGTTTTTTCTAACACTTTCTAAAGAACAGAAACATCTTCTCCTAATTCATTTACTTTAGATCTCCACATTTTCTTAAAAAAAGCTTAGTACTGTCATGGTTCACATCTAGCTTCCCAGAGTTATCAGAGTTATATATTTTAGGCTAATCGGATAGATAGTCCCAGGTATAAAAATAATGCAGTAGGGTTGCAATTTAGCACACTACAGGGAGATGAGCAAAATAAATAATAATAAGGTAGTTTTGTGGGGGCATGAATCCAGCTGACATTTTTAAGCATACAATCCAATTGGAGGGGCAGGCTTTCTAAGACGGTAGCCTACAAACTCGAAGCATTTAGTGCCTTATGATCATTATTCAGGGTATCAACCTAAGGGAATGGAGATCATTGGTCAATCCAGTGAGCCAAATGAAAATATAAGTGTAAGTGTTGCTAATTTAGGGTAAAGGTAGGATGGAGTGAGAAAGAATGAAGAAAAGGTAAGAGGTCAACAGTGTTTAGTGTCAATGGCATGTCTCTTTAAGAGGATTTGGACTCAGCTCGAATTTTAAAGAGAGGCCTAGCTCTGAAACCTCTTAGGCAAACCATATACTGCTCCTATTTGTGGAACATTGTTTATTCAAATACATGCTGCTTTAAAGGACAAATAGGGAAATATGATAATAGTAACTTGATTGTATTTAATCATGGACAAAGTATTTGTTGGGTAGCTAGCTAATGTGTCCAAGACACTGTTTTAAGTTTCCCACAGACTATTAGTATGTTTAAGTGCCAATTCTTGCCTTCAAACAAACTCTGAACCAAGAAGAGAGGGCATTTAGTTGAATATTTGCAATGCGAAATAGAAATTGAGAAGTGCTATAGGAGAAGACAAAAGGGCCTAAGAATTAAGGATGGGGAGTGAGGATCTCTCAAGTTGGGGATGAGGGAGGAGTTGATGAGGGGTGTGGCAGAGGATCAGACACGCCTGCAAAAGAAGAAATGGAACAAGGGAGAGCCGAAGGAATCAATCAAACTTTGGGGAAGAGAGCAAGCAGTAGGGTTTGATTGAAAGTTACAGGGTTAAAAAGAAAATTGAAAAAGACTGGTAAATGAGGTGGGGCGGATAGATAGGTTGGAACTTGACTAAGGAGACAAGACTAAAAAAATGCAGTCCTCAAGTAGGGCCTCTAATGGTGCACTAAAGGTGGCCTGTCCAAGGAACACTTGGGGAGGGGGCTCAGTTCAGGGACTGTTGGCCAGTCTCTCCATGCTGTAATAGCCAGTGTGTTCCAGTTAGTAACACCAATTGTTGCTAGCCTTGCTGGTGGTGATAAATTCACATACCTTGGTAAAATAAAAGAATGAGTGAATTTTCTCTTAGGCACTAATGAAACTATAGTAAAGGAGAAGGATAACAATGATTTATTTTAAATATGCCTGGTGGGGGGTGGGATTTTGCCCTCTAGTAATACAAATTTTGTAAGAATGTGTGGCCTTTAAACCATGATCTTCAAGCAGTGAAATATCTCTGAGCCTCAGGGCTGTTCTGTCTGGAAGATGGGTTTCCAGGGAGAACAACAAGCCCCTCCAAATGATACTTATCCAACCCCCGAAGAGAGTGCCTCTCACTTGACTGTCTTTCAGGTGGCTGGAGGCAATGGACAAAGCAGCCCATCCTGTCCGCCAGGTAAGGTATCCGTGATATTCATCTCTGCCTTCATTCTGCTTCTCTCAGAGGGGGAAAGGATCAAGTCCAATGTCATGCAGTTCACCCTGGGACTTCTCAGATCTCTAAAAGCTGGGAAAGAGGATTTTAAGTTAACAGGGTTTTCTATTCAGATTCTATGAGAGAACTTGCATTCCTGCTGTTCTTTTTATTTTCACGGGTTTGTGTGACATTTCTCTCAGCGAACTTGCTGGGTAGTCACAAATTGGGGTGGGATTTCCATTTCACACAGAGCAGTCCAGGAGGTTAAACCACTACTTCTGTTTTCTTTTCATTTCCTAAGTACAAGATCTCAGGGATGTCTTGGGATTGTGCTGTTGGCTGAGCAGCTTATTAGAAAATAAATGTCTTAAGTTCAGAAATGCAGTGGTTTATGTTCATATCCTTGTTTTGGATACATACTAGCCCACCTTTCACTGTTCCTACCTGTTCACAACTCCCGGTCTTGAAGCAATATACTGTTTAATTTAGGCTTGAGCTATAAAGTGATAGATAACTTCATAACATCAACAGGTGAGTCATCACTTTAGCCCCTAAGATATTCCACACCCTTTCTGAGCTAGTGCTATCACCTGGCTGGGAAGGGGAGATGGTTTTAATACTCAACTATTTCATTTTTATGCCATGTACAAGATTTCTAATAAGGTTATAGATTTCCTTTAAATATGCTTACCTTCTCACAAAATGCCACACAGGCAAAAGATATTTACAATCCATTATCTTCTCTACAGATTCTGGCTCTTGTACATTCAGGAAAATTTGGATTGTTTGAGCTTACACATACTGCCCTGTGTCCTACAACTGTCCTTCCCGAACAATCACTGGCATCATCGTATGACAAACAGCGGGACTTGTGTTTCATTTTACCTGGAACACAATGCTCGATGCACTCATCCATCTCTCCAATGCGTCATTCTAATGAGCCTGATATTTTTAAGAGGGCTCTTTTCTGCTAATGCACTCAGAGTTTCTATAGCAGAATGAGAAAGGCACACCCAAACTCCCAGCAGGCTCCCACTTCACAGCAAAGAATACAGTCGGCTCTGCATCCTGAAATCTTCTGCACTGCCTTGTTAAAATTGAAGTGCAAAAATGAAACCAAATAAAGACGGCCTGGCCAGCACCTGGCAGGGCATTATGATAAAGAGATGAAGCACTGTGTCCCCTGCCTCAGGTCAAGTTACAGGGGAAAGCCTGCGGCTCAGGCCTGTGGACCGAGGGTTGCCCTCCCAGAAGATCTTGATTTATCATGGCTTTCCACATCACTGACTGTGAGAGCCTAAGCCAAATCTGGCCTGGGGCATTTAACTTGGTCCTTTGCACAAACAGAAGTTCTAAAGTGAAACACGAACCATGGGCTGCTGCTGTTAGACAGAGTAGACAGGCCAGGAATAGGGCTAAGAGGACAAACCCAATGGTCAGTAAAAAAGCACATTGGGACCAGCATTTACAGTCAAGGCCATTGGACAGTCTTTGGTAAGGCGCCCATTTCCACTTCCTTTCTATATACCACTGATATTCTTTTGGCTTCCTCACACTAGAATAGAAGCCAAAGAGAAAGGATGTCAATGGAATGGAAAGGAAGAAGTTCTCTAGAGCCACTGGATAAATTCAGGTTTTCTGGCTAGTTGCTCAAGTATTAGACTGACTTAGCAATAGAAACACTTAAGGCAGTGTCTTCTCTGAAGTCAAATGCTCTTTGTGCTGGTATCATTGACTCTGGGGGTCAATGGGCATCGGCGCAGGAAGACCACTCAGATGATCCCTTTGTGCCACACCTGCAGACCCATGTCTGGGAGGATGTTACTCTGCACAACAGTAGCCTCCCACCCCTGGCCATCAAGAACCCAGAATGCCTGGGCCTTTTGCACCAGTCGGATGGAAGCACAGATACGTGGGTCCAGCATTATTGCATTCTGAAGGATGGCTGCTTGTACTTCTATGCTAGCATTCGCTCCACCCAGGCCTCAGGTATGGACTCAACTTTCACTTGAAATTATAGTTGTTACAATAATAGTAGTAGTAATATCCTGGCTTTATGGACTTCTAACCAAGCCTTGTACCGTGTGCTTTGCCTAAAATAGTTCATTTATCCTCCAGTGAAGAGATACTATTATTATTCCCCTTTTACATATAAGAAAACTAGCTGGAAAGGCTACTTCACTCCACAAGATCACAAGTAGTCAGCAATGAAGGTGAGATCTAAACACAGTCAAGCTAACTCCAGATCCTGTAGATTTAATCCCATGTTTTTATTGCCTAGAAAAGCAAAAAATAAACTCCTTCATTCTTTTTTTTTAAAGAGTTTTTTTTTAAATATTTTATTTATTGACAGAGAGAGAGAGAGAGCACAAGCAGGGGGAGCAGCAGGCAGAGGGAGAGGGACTCCCTGCTGAGCTGGGAGTCTGACACCGGGCTCAATCCCAGGACCCTGGGATCATGACCTGAGCTGAAGGCAGATGCTTAACTGACTGAGCCACCTAGACACCCCAAAATCCTTCATTCTTGTGGTCACTGATGACATTCAGAATCAATGCCAATATCTTTCTGGGGTAATAACTCCCTTTTCTCAGAGTATTCCTAATGTTGGACAAGTGAGTAACAAAAGAGAACTTGAAGTGTTAATTTTTCTCAGGCAAGTTACTTAACTTCCTAGAACTTACTGTCCTCATTTGTAAAATGGAAATAGCTATCTATTTTACAGGACTGTTGGGAAGATTACATGAGGTAACCGCTATTAGGGTGACTTAAGCTCTACATAGAAAGCTCTCTTATACAAAATGTATACATCTTGTATATTTATTAAATTATATATTTTAAAAGCTATATGTACAAAATGGGTATATAAACTGTATAATTTAATAATAAAATAACTGTGCCAGATTTTGACAAGGAAGATAATTTATCCTTCTTGTAATTTTTTTTAAGATCTTATTTTTAAGTATCTCTACACCCAACCTGGGGCTTGAACTCACAATTCTGAGGTCAGGAGTCACATGCTGTACGGACTCAGCCAGCCAGTAATTTTTGACAAAAGAGATTATTGGCATTTTATTTGTAGCTGGATTTTTTTTTTGCCAAATGAATAATCCTTACATAGCTAGTAGTAGTAAATATCCTTGAATCGCAGTCATTATTTTTTTTTAGCATTAATGCTTATGTTCAATTAAGCTAGATAGCCATGCCAAATGGGAAGGAAATTAGTGACCATTTCAGCCTCCTTGGAAAGTACAAAAGAAGTACAAGGTGAATGTCACACTATGTTCCATTTCTTCTCACTCAGGATGAATGACACAATGATTCTCTTTCACTTATTCACCTTTCTATTGAAAGCGTTACAACATAACCTGAAATATCATTCAACTATTAAGAGAGAGCCAGCATCTCTAAGCACTTATAGAACAGGCTGTTCCCATTCAACTCCAAATCCATAGTTTTAAGTACCTGATACCAGGATGGGAATGAAGGTAAACAAAACAAACCTCCAAAGCAGCCATGGACTGGGGACTTTTATTATAAAATATCGCTGCAAGGGTGCCTAGGTGGTACAGTCGGTTGAGGGTCCAGCTCTTGGTTTTGGCTCAGGTGGTGATCTCAAGGTCAGGAGATCAAATCCTGAGTCAGGCTCTGTATTCAGAGCAGAGTCTGCTTAAGATTCTCTCCCTCTATCTCCCTCTGCCTCTCCCCCATGCACATGTCTCTATCTCTTTCTCTCTAAAATAAATAATAAAATAAAATAAATATCACTGCAAAAGTCTGAATCATTTTAATTACTAAATCAATGAAGCTCATTTTTTAGAGACTGTTTACAGAGATAGAAAGGAAATGTTTAGGATTGAATGCTCAGATTACTCCAAACTGAAATACTAACAAAGTGCTTCCAAATGCCTGGGGCCCCCGAGGTTGCTACTGACTCTGAGTATAAAACAGTAATGACAGCCACTAGGTGGCTTCCCTTATTCTGAAAGGTCAGAGGCGGCCCTCTGGAAAATAGTTACTAATAAATGGCCTAAAAATAATAACAACAAAAGTAGAGTTACCATTTAGTAAGTGCAGCTTTTGTACTGGTCACTCTTTTAAATGTTTTTACTTAGTAGCCATATCACTTCTGCCATATCACATTCTTTCTTCCCCTAAGAAGTTATCTAATTTCTATTTATTTTTGAACTCTTCTCTTGAAAATATATCATTCTGTGGCTAATAAAAATATTTAATCCAAACCCATCCATTCTTACCCAGCTGTGCATCTTAAATATGCCTATGTCCACAGACCCTCAATTTCTAGCTTAAATTATCTCAAATATGGATTTAAAAGAACATTTTCTTACTGAAATTCCAAAAGAAAATGTTATATCTAGGCCATGTTCTAAAATAGAGGCTTGTGATTTGGGGTTTTACATGACTCTACTCTTTCTTGAATAAAAAATACCGCTTGCCTGAGCATGCACCTTCTTCCAGAAAATGCACTTTCCCGCCCCCTCCTCCCCACCCTCACCCTGACAGATGCTGGGTCCGGATGGAAGCTCTCCGAGGGTTAACCAGCAACTCACTCTTCTCTAGCATGAAGGTAGCTGTGCAGGAGCTCTTCTGGAGTACTTTCCTCTGCCCCAGGCTGGAAGTGTGAATTGAGGTCTAAATCCTTTTTCCAGGAGTCCTTCCCAATCTTCTTGTACATCTTAACTTGCATCACGACCTGAGGCCTAGAGCCAACAATCTAGAACAATGAAACTCAAGCTACAATGGAGGCATATCCAAGTCTCCTGTGGGGAAATTCCCCCAAACAGAAATGCCTCTCTCCACTGTCCACTAAGTTTCACTGCCCTGGGGAGCCACAGTTTTTTTTGAGAGGACTGGATCCTACTACTTGGGTGTATTGGAGGGGGAAAGTTAGTATGTATCACTGAATGCTTCCTATGTGTCCCAGACTTAGATAAGCACTTTATGTTCATTATCTAAAACTAATATTGGCAAAACATCCACTGTTATTGTCCCATTACAAATGAGAAACGAAGGCTTAGAGAAGTTAACTGACACGCTGATGTGGTCCCCCCACTGGTAAGTGACAAAACATGAACAAATGCTATCCAAACCCTATGCCCAAACTCTTAACAATAATGCTAGAGGGAGAACTCCCTGCCAGAAATTAATCTTCTTAAAGTAGTACTCAGTGTTGGGTATCTAGTCTCTGGAAATTAGCACAATGACTGTCATAGCTATGGTCCGTGCAGTCCAACTATTTATCACAAGGACCGGGAATTGTGAGGACAGGCAGCAGAGAAATTTACTGAGAATGGCTGAACCCATGCTGTGCCACGAACATTATAGGCACTAAAAGAAATAAATTAACCTAATTAATTAAAAATAAAATACTCAGTTTAATTTAATCATTTTTGTGTGCATGGGATATGAATATTTATATTCATAAAGATTATACAGAGTTCTAGTACTTATTTTCAGTTCTTCTAGGTGATGCTAAGTGAATGACCTTTGCACTGGTCTCATGGCTACCTCCCCCCTACTTGTATTGTCCAAGCTTTGCTTGGCTCTTGCATAGCCCACCCTTCTTTGGTTCCTTGTTCTCCAGCTCTGCGAAGCAGGCCGTGGTTGCTATTTATAGCATTACTCATCAAACTCCAGGTTTTTACCCCATTACTGAGTCATGCAGTCAACGTACTAGGTTGTGACGAGTATTTAAAAATACAACAGAATCGAGTTTAATTGGATAGAAAATATCATGGTACATCCCAGTGCTTTACAAAACTTTTGGGCTAACTGTATGAAAATTATAAAATGTAGAGCTCTGCATTTATTTACATCTTTGGATCATAGCCAAAAATGTTGGAAAAATACTCAAGTACAAAAACATTGCCTCTGCATTCATGCTTGCTAAATGGACAATTTCACATTCAGAATCTTAGGGTATTTAAAAAAAGGTTCCTTTCCTTTCCATTATCTTTGTCCTATGTCTACCATATTAGTTGCTTTGTTATTAGGCTTCTGTGGCCACCACTTCACAGAGACATGACCCCCTTGACCCCAGTATCTCGGTTGCTTATTTTCATTTCATTTAACATTTATTTTATTCCATTGATTTATCTTCTTGATGAGAGATCCAGGAGACCCCATATGATATTTCTCACTTCTAAAGGTATCTGTAGTGTTTGGGACGTGACTGACTGTAACAGTCAACTGAGGTAGCAAGGCAATCCTCAGGACAACAGACAGAAGGCCGGGAAAGATAACAGTGAAATGAGAGGAAAGACATGAGAAGCAATATGGCCCTAATTTCCTGTGAAAACCACATTAAATGTGAATCTCACATTTAACTTTCAGCTAGATAAATATGCCTCTAATGTGTATTGTCAGAGGTGTAGAAATAGCACCAGTCAGTTCCCTGAAGTCTGTGCTTACTGTCAAGGAAAGTGCTCATACTTGAACAGTATGCATTACTGGCTTGCCTGTGCTGCCTAATATTAAAAAGCCACTGTGTCAGTATTCCAAAAGCCTTTTAGTCAAATGCCTCTTCATAGGCCTGAAGACCCTTGCCATTCACCATATACTTGGCAATTTTTTTCTTTTATTTTTCTCCAGCAAAAGCTGAAAGTAACAAATCATGACTATTAACTATTGTTCTTGAATAAATCACACCAAGGTCTGTTTGCACTTCTCAGATTCATTGCAACAAATGGAACACTTAATGCTTGCATAGTTCTTGTGAGAAATCTCTGTCCAAATGTTGTGCCAGCTTGCTATTTATTGCTGCTACTTAATAACAGAGAGACTGGCCCAATGAGGTCACCTCAAATGAGGTAATGGGGTTGTAATTGGATGTTTTTACTGCCAATCATTTCTACCCTATAACTGGTTAGAAAAGGGGTCAGAAACTCTCCTGTTTGTAGCAGACATCTTTTTGGACGAAACTTTCTATTTGTTCTCCAAAAGGGTAGGGAGGGGAATGGGTATTCATATCTGCTCCAACATGAGATAGGGAAATCTCACCGGTAGGAAGAGGTCAGAAACCAGTGCAGTTATATAAAAACTTTGTATTATTGTTGGGAGCAGAGAATTAAGAGAGCAAACTAACCCTTGGTTATGTCTTTAGGTAGTCCACAGTCCTGAAACGACCAGCATATTGCTTATTCCACTTCTAATATATACCCCCAAATATATATCTATGCAAAAATTTGTACACCTTCATAACATTATTCATAAGAACTCAAAAGATGAAGAACATTCAAATGTTCATGAACTACTAATAAATAAAATGTGGTATCCCCATACAATGGAACATCACGTTTCAATAAAAAGGAATGAAGAACTGATACACGACGCAATATGGATGAACCTGGAAAATGGCATACCACATAGAAGCCAGTCACAAAAGACCACATAGTATATGATTCCATTATATTAAGTGCCCCAGGAGAAGCAAATCCATGGAGACAGAGAGTTTAGGTCACCTGGTGGTAGGATGGGGCAGCAAATTGGCAGTGACTGATAATGGGTATGGAATCTCTTTCTGAGGAATGGAGTTTCATTTCCGAAGGAAATGTACTAAAATTAGATTATGGTGATGGTCGCACGACTACATAAATAAACTAAGAAGAACTGATTGCACACTTCAAATGTGTGAATTTTATGGTGTGTACACTAGCACCAAAGCAGTCACTCCAGGATTTTGGCAAACACCATTTTACTGGGGCCTACTAAAGGGGAAAAAATCTAACCATTTCTAAAATGAGTGCTTTCCTAGAAGTTGGCTTTAAAACTGACGCTTTAAATGAAAACATTTTTTAAATTTAGTACTGCACCTAAACCCCCTCTATAAAGTAGACAAATTTTAAAGTCCCAAAACCACTCCGTGTGTTTAAAAAGAAAAAAAAATGTATGACTTCTGGACATTGGTACCAAATGTTAAAAAAAAAAAAAAGGGAAACAAAAGTCAGTCACATTCAAAGGAACCAAATTTTCTCTTCACAGTCCCTTATTGGCATAGAATGATTGTCAGTGCACTAACATGGATCCACGGGGAGATGGGAGACTAGAACAAGAGTTAGCAAGAGCAAGAAAGAGGTTTAAACAGCTAATCCTCGATATTAGTGATGCTGCCTAGAGTATCTACAAGAGATTCAGGTCACCTCAGAGCATCGAGTCACTATAAAACACAAAGGGTTTTAATTTTCCAGCATCTTCCCCCAAACTGATATGCTCTCCCTACCTCTAAATAATGGAAACAAAATTCAGACCAAGCAATATATATCCACTAACACGGATTCAAAGGACCACAGGGAAGAAATTATCTCCTAAAACCAGTCATTTATTCTCATTTTAATTCAAGTTGGCTCCCTCATATCACCCTGTGGGTTCATATTTTAAATGTGCTTTGCATATGCAAAAGAAAGGGGAGAATATGTCTTGGTTTTAGAAACTACTGGCAATCTCATTATTCAGGAAGGATGTCTTAATGGTTCTGCCCAAGCAAATATTATTTAATTTTCCTCTAATGTGACAGTGCAGGTGTCACTCTTTGATACCAAAAAATTTATTTCAAAATGTGTCCTCCAGGTAAAGTAGCTAGCTTAGACCCACAGGAACCCAAAGCTAAATATGGAACATGCAGTGAGAAGACCACAAAAATGAAAACCAGGAAAGCCACCTCTATTACCAGTCTTGACATTAATCATTAGTGGAGGACCTTAAATTACATACTCTCCTGAGTCTGTTTCTTGATCTGTAAAATGAGACACCTAGATTAGAGGTTCCTGCAGATAAAAATTTTTCTTGGTGCTTTTTCAGATTCCTTTTGTCTATCTTACTCTTTCCCTATTCTCGTTTTTTCCCTTTCACTTCTGTAGGTGGCCTGTATCTACAAGGATATAGGGTGAACGAGCAGACCCTAAGCTTCAAGCAGTCAGTAATTGAACTCAAACCTCCATCTGAAGAGTTCAAGACTTTCTATTTCTGTGCAGAAAATAAGACAGAGAATCAACGGTAAGTCAAGTTCTGTATATTTCTTCTTCATCTGCCCTGATGAGAGTCGTCTTAGCAAAACCCTTATCCTTACTCTCCAACTTCAACTCCCACCTTCAATTAACTCTCTTCCTTTCTTTGCATGGTCTCTAGAGTTAATATTCCCTAGCATTTTTTTTTCTTTCAATGCACAGAAGACGACTCTTCTGGAAGTACTTTTTTTCAATGAAAAAGGAATCCACCATTCTTCCCAAGGCAGTGGCTGACTCAGATTTCAACATAAAAGATCCATAATATTATAAGTTATTAATTAACACAGTTAGCCATAAATATTATAAGTTATTAATTCAGATTTGCTGTCTCACCTCCTTTCATATACTCTTATTGATATGTCCATCTGAATGTGGTCAGTTGTTTCATTTTGCTGTAAACCACTGAAGGATAGAGAACTCACCTCTCTAATTCAGTATGTTCACTATCCAGCTTGGCAGGCACAAATGGGTGCTTGGGTTTATGAAGATTTGAGGGAAAAAAGAACAGTAGAGTCAACAGAGACAAAACCGTGAGGCAAAAGAAGTATTCTCTTGGACTTAGAGGACCCTCCTCCATCTAATTTCAATCCCCAAGACATCCAGTGCCCTCCATCTCCCATTCCTACCCTCACCGGCTTGATGATCATCCCTCACCTCATCCAGATGCTTTCTCCCAATTGTCAGGGTTAAAAAGATTTAATAAAGACATTCACAGTCATTTTTTAAAACAGAGAACATGGTAAAATTTTCAGGGGTATTTACAAGGACCAAATACATTGCTTTAATCCAAAGAAATAAAGCTCAATAAGTAGAATTTCAGGATTTCCAGCAAGTAACCATTTAGGGAAGGGAGGAGTCTCCCTAGGCCTTCTCCCATTATGTAAAAGCCTGTCTGCTTCCCTCATTCCCAAGGACAGGCTAGAGTGGGAGGTTTAGGAATATAGAATTGCTAGATATTTTGCCAAGATCTCTTTCCTTGGGCTTGTGCTCTACAATCTGGATGGCAGACTAAGACAGTTCCCTTGAAGGTGAGGCTCCAGCTGGCGTGTTAGAAAAGGGGTCAATGAAATAAAGTGAACTCCTATCTGATAAGAGCAGTTTGAATAGTTGAATTTCACTGCCAAATCCATGAGTGGATATTATCAATAGGAAACAATATTGAATCACTAGAGAAATATTTCAAAGCCTAAGAGCAGAGTTTCACAAAGTGCGGTTCATGCAATTCTGGCTCCACAAGATGCCCTACTCCTCAAAAATAGTTAAGTAAGTTTAAAAAAATGATACGAATATATTCTCCTCTCAGAGAATCACAAAGGACATTAACTTATTAATGTTCCTGACATACAGCGCTGGAACGAATTCCTAGTTACCTCTCTATACCTCCCAGTACCTGAACTTACCTGACCCAAGCCATTCTTTTAAAAAAATAACAACAATTAACTACCTTTAGAATAAATTATATATGGGTACATTTTATAGAACACCATCCCGTAAAATGAAAAGAAGGGAGTAGAAAAGAGAGAGGAGATAACCTGCAGAGTTCGCTGTGATTTACAGAATGTAAAAAAGAATATTTTGCCCTAATGGCAATATTTGATTACTATACATTTGACCAGTCGAATCTGAAATTTAATTAGAAACAGTAAAATACTAGTAATGATTGTAAAAGCCTTATAGCTCCATTAATCACTGTTTACAGACATTGTACTTTCTTCTAATCCTATTAGTTACATCAACATAGTTGTATTTCTTTGTTACCATTGCATATTCCACATTTGATATTTTACCTTTTTGTTCAATACAAACCTAAGGATCAGGGTTTCCTATATTAATTTCAAACTAAATAACCAGGAGAAACAATTAGGAAATAAATGTAACAGATTTTTTAACATTTTGCCTTCCTACAGCCCAGTAATTGTTTTAAGTGACCTGTTCGTTTAAAAATTGCTTAAGTGGCCTGCCCTGTTATTTCTGTAGCTGGATTACAGCTCTGAAAGCGTCCATCAAAAAGTGGCTTCCTTTGCATCAGGCTATTCAGGACTTCATGAACCGACCTCTAGAGGAGACCAGAATGTGAAAGAAAGCCTCATCTTAAGAGAAGGGACCCACAAAATCATCCCCAACCTGGTGTGCGAAGAAACAAAAGCATTTTTCATTATATAGCATTTTACTGAATGCTCCTCAGATACACTAAAACTTTGTGGTAAGATCATAATTTTATTTTTGAACCAAAGCACCAAAATCTAATGTGACATTCAGGAAATACAATTTACATCAACATCATTAATCCCCCCATGTTTTTGCCCCTCAGGCTGCACAGGTTAGCAGCAAAATGTAGTAAGCCCTGTCTTTTGAAAGCATAAATACAATAAAACTTGATTTATTTTCTCTTTTGCATTCTTTGCTAAATATTCCGCTCTGTCCTTTGACTGTAGGCTTCCTAGAATGCCTAAAGGCCAGGATGTGGGAAGCTGATATTTGGAAAAATTAAGATCATAGAAATGAAGTGGCTTACACAGTGAGTAAATAATTCAACTCAACAAGGTTGTCCCTGTCAGGCCATCTTACAATCGACTGGTCCAAGTGCCTCCCAGGACTTGCCAGAGGAAAGAAAAAAATAACAATCATTGTTATAAAAATAAAATAAAGAAGGAAGTAAGCTAAATTTAGGGGAGAAAACTCAAAGGCATGTATCATAATATTACCTGAATTATTACCTGAATATCTGTCACACTGCAAGGGAAAAACACAAAATAAATCAAGAATGTCCTGCTCTTAATCCTAGAAGTAACATTCAGAGAAATTTGAAAGTGAGTTCTAAGCAACGACTTCGTTTCTCAGTGGAACAATCCCAGTGTGTACCCACGATGCTGTGATGCACTCAGGAGTCCCATGCCCTTACTAATGGAACACGGAAAACAAGTTTCAGGGGGTTCAACTGTCAGATTCAAGTGCTCTGGAAGAGCTTCCGACAACAACCAAAAATTTGAGGTCTTGTCTTTTCACGAAATAATACTATTTCAGAGCTCCCAAGACATTTACAGCTCAACCCCTCTTCTTTATGGCTGCAGCTCAGGAAGGGAGTTGCCTGTTGAAAATCACATAGGTTGTTCATGGCTGAGTTGGAACTGAACCCAGGTATTCATACCTCCATCCAGTGTTATTCCCATTCATCCTATTACCCTCCATGGTGACCAAGGGTATAGTGTGGTTTCACAGAGATGATGTAATCACCCACTTCCCCAAGCTGTCCAACAGTTCTAGTCTTTGCCTGAGAACTAAAACATATCGATCCCAGCAATACGTCATGTTTATATCTCTAGAGTCTCATGGAGGACTTCGTGGTTCATGCAAATGATATTTTACAGAGAATCTTAAATGTGAAAAAGATATCAAAATTCAAGCCATTCTCCTATACTCTTCACCTCCGCCCCCCCCCCAAAAGACTGTGAACTCTTCAAATAGATGGTGACAGCTTGCAGCTGTCGTTCACCACAAATCAGATAGAGGAGGCTTGTGAGTGTGTGAGCATGTGCTACTTGGTTTCTGTATTAAAAGAAGCTGCACAAATGAACCCATGCCCAAAAAAAGACATGCTGTAATACTCTAACCAACTTAATACCATAATCAAAAATATTCAATTAACAATAACAGATAGCCCTCTGTTCTGACAATGGTCCCTTTGTTCGCCTGGTATTTGCCATGATGATAATGAGGTCTTTCAGCAGGGCCATCATCAGTAATGTTCGTGTCAGAAACCTGGAGCTCATACATCCGCTCCCCAGCGGAGTGCTCGGCCTTTCTGGAGCTCTGCCACGGAATGTACAAACTGTGCCGTTCCCAGGCAGCCAGCTAGTGACCACAGCCAACTGTAACACTGGCACAGAGCTCTCCCCTGAAGGAGAAAAACAAAAGCAACCACCTCAATAAAATGTGAATACAATTTTCCCTGAATTAAGCAATCATATAACTCACTTGAAAGTGAAAGGTATCAATGTTCAAGGTTTAAAGATACTCCTCAGAAAGTACTGTTGTCATTCCTGGAAGGTTCTAGAGATCTAAATAATCCCATACATTATGCAAAACAACAACATTGTGTGTGAGCATTTTTATGTGGAGAGAATTTTAAGCTTTGATACAATCTTCAAGGGATGTGTAACTCAAAAATAAATTTTTAGTTCTAAGATTAAGAACATTTCTCAAGATCCACAAGGTTTCCATCTTTAATTATTACAAGAGGGAGGGGAAAGTACAGGGGCAGGCTTCTACAGATGTACTATCTCACTGCATATTTTAGGATTAGCCCACCTTTTGGCAAATCAAGGAGAACTTGCCATAAGTCCAATGGTTAGTTGGTCAGTAAATGTTCATTCAGAACCTAATGTGGGTGAAGAACTGGTTGCCATCAGCCTACTAACATTAAGGAGGGGCAGAAAAATTATTAAAGCATGTCCTCTGCAGCCAGAAGGCCCAAGTTCAAATTCTAACTCTGTCACTTTTTGGCTGTGACCTTGGGCAGGTTACTTAAACTCCCCCTGCTTTAGTTTCCTCATCTAAAAATGGGGATAATTACAGTATCTGTCACATGTGATTAAGGGAAATGAACAGTGTACAAAAAGCAGTGGAACAGCGAGTAGCCCCAGTGTACTCTCAACATGATTATCATCAGAATGGTTAGCAAGGTTGTCAGCTGCCTATACATAGACCTCACATCTCTGTGGGCTATTCCTGAAGGAATACATCTTGTCTCCTTCACCTCACTACCTACAGGTAGAGAGGATGAAGGAGAATTCTGTCAGGGTTTCCACCTTAAGGGGACTTAATAGAGAGGGCCAAGTACAGTTTCAGGCTTTCTGGGGCATATGCCACATAGTATTGCCTATTCAGAGCCCTACAGTTGTCAAGACTGGCCTACTGCTGTCAAAATTCTACTAGCACAACTCCTTAATAAACTTGGAAGATTTTCCATCAGTATTCCTAGAAGCCCTAAACTAAGCCCAAATTGTTCTCAGGGGGTCCCTGATGGCCCTAAGTCGTGCTGGTCTCACTCCAATTCTTGTTCTGCCTCATCTGTTGACTTAATGTGCACGCTATAAAGGAAAACCCCTGGACTGTTCTGTACTTGGGAATTACATTTAGTGAAGATAAATTAAGAAATATCAAAGAACACAATGATTTAAGAAGGGAACACTACACACAATCAGTCTGTTTCCTTATTTGCCTTGCCCACTTAGCCTGAGAACATGACCTCAATGATCCCTTGTTTCCAAATCACCTCTCAAGATTCCCCCTGGGCTTGGACTTGTCTCTCCCCCACCCACCCCAACTTTTGAGAAAAAATGCTTTCTCCAGAGGTTTGGCTCACATAGAACAATTCTGTTTTCTAGGGGCGCCTGGGTGGCTCGGTTGGTTAAGCGTCTGCCTTTGGCTCAGGTTATGATCCCAGGGTCCTGGGATTGAGCCCCGCATCGGGCTCTCTGCTCATTGTGAAGTCTGCTTCTCCCTCTCCCTTTGCCCCTTCCCCCTGCTAATTCTCACTCTCTTTCTCTCTCAGATAAATAAAATCTTAAAAAAAAAAAAGTGATTTTGTTTTCTATTCTAATCCATGCAACCACCATGTAAAGCCATTTCAAAGACATGTCCACAGAGTGGGAGGTAAAAGCCTATTTTTAAAAAAGTAACCACTCTAACATAACCTCACAGCTCACATATACAATATTTATGCCTGTATATTTTTGGTTAAAAAATATCCCTCATATGTTTCCAAACTGTTTTTTTTTTTTTTTTGACAAAGCAGGAAAGAATATCCAATGGAAAAAAGACAGTCTCGGGCATCTGGGTGGCTCAGTTGGTTAAGCAACTGCCTTTGGCTCGGGTCATGATCCCAGAGTCCCAGGATCGAGTCCCACATCGGGCTCCCAGCTCCATGAGGTGTCTACGTCTCCCTCTGACCTTCTCCTCTCTCATGCTCTCTCTCACTCTCTCTCTTTCTCAAATAAATAAATAAAATCTTTAGAAAAAAAATTTTTAAAAATAATTTAAAAAAAGACAATCTCTTCAACAAAGGTGTTGGGAAAATTGGAATGTCACATGTAGAAGAATGAAACTGGACCATTTTCTTACACCACACACAAAAACAGAAAAGAACCCATTTTTGAGCAGAGTTTTTCACTTTAGTGACTTTTCACAGGCTAGGAATACCCAGGATGTACAAACAAGGTTTGAATTATGCTAGTGGATTATTTGATCAATCTTTTGAAGATGAGTGGGGAGGATCTCACATCTGTACTTACTGGTTTGATGACTGGAGGCAGGTAGGAATACATCTGTCTGACTTACTGTATTCCCTGAGGTTAGCACAATGTCCAGCATACATTAAGCATGTAACATTCATGTGGTGAAAGCATAAACACATGAATTCCAGCTACTGACCTGATCACCGATGAAAACTAAATCTGCTACTTTCTCCCTGCAGGTTGACTTTAGTGGACAGATAAAATGAATGCATGAACTTTGGTCAAAATCCCAGTGACAGTCACAGCCTCTTACCAGCATCCACATGTGAAGATTGCCTAGCCAGCCTATTCATAAAGTCAGCAGCCAGAGCATAAGGTAGAATAGCCTTTGTAACAATCATATGGAGGGTCAACACGTTAGGTGAGCTACTCCACATATCACCAATAACACAGGGCCTACACAGCAACACCTATAGGAAACCAAACTCAAAAAGGAACTCCCCCCTTTCCATTGATAAGATATGGGAGACTTCCCAGTTCAGAGGCACTTGCTCCCACAAAGCAGTAAATGCTGCCTGTTCACTCTTTTCAAGTTCTTGAACGTTATGTCTCTCACTTTAGATGGTGGAACCCATAATGATATCTAGGCAGTTGCTGTCCAAGTCCAGCTTCTATCATTTGCCATCAGAATCTTGAGTGATTGGTGTGACCATATAAGTTAGCTTCCAAATCAGGACATTTTGAGAGAAAACACTATTCATAAATACTGAGACAATGGATTTAAGCAGGGAATGTCTCGGGCAAAGTAAGGTACATGTCATCTTATGAATGACATACGAAATGGTATTCTCTGCTTTGTCATCCACGTGGAAGAACATGATTACAGCATACAACTTCCAGTACATATTTTCTCAGGTCCAGCGCCCCATGAGAGAATAATTTCTCTCTTTCCATACCAATTCTAAGAAATTCAAAGAGACCAATTACTCATGACTGAGAAGGTAGGTTTATGTTGTAAGAAAATAAATTTGGGGAGCTCTGAAGCCCTAACTCTATATTTGTTTGGAGGGGAATAGGAGGAGGAAAAATGGAGTTTTCGGGAAATGGAAACTTTGGGAAGTTTTTCAGGAAAATGGAATCTTTAGGAAATCACTGGTTGAGATTTTATCCTCCCTAAATAAGTTTAATGGTGTAGAGAAGCCCTAAAGGCCAAAGAATTCCTATCAAAATGACTCTACAATTTAATGAGGAAACCTTCCATAGTTCCATGGATACTTGCAGGAGACAGGAGAGTCCTGTGTCAGAGATAGTACTTTCTTTTTCATAGCAAAAGCAGCCACTGAGGGCGCCTGGGTGGCTCAGTGGGTTAAAGCCTCTGCTTTCGGCTCAGGTCATGATCTCAGGGTCCTGGGATCGAGGCCCACGTCGGGCTCTCTGCTCAGCAGGGAGCCTGCTTCCCCCTCTCTCTCTGCCTGCCTCTCTGCCTCCTTGTGATCTCTCTCCCTCTGTGAAATAAATAAATAAAATCTTAAAAAAAAAAAAAAAAAAGCAGCCACTGATCACCACTATTAACTGGTAGCCTATGACATTATTCCAGCTCTGTCACCAACCAGTTGTATTATCTGCAAAGTCATTTGGCCTTTCAAATATTTAGTTTCCTCACCTTTATTTTTGCACAATGCAGACTCAGCCCTAAAATGAATTTCAAAACCAGTATACTTAAACAACAGTGCTTGAGAAATGATTGTTCTTTTCTGAGTTCGTAATAGTGTAATCAATTACCCCATACTTTAAAAAGAATACTATGTTACACAAGAAATTACAATAGAGCTTAGGATCATGAGAAAAGTATAGTAATCTGTAATTAAAATTATAAACATAAAACAAGAGACCCCTTTTGGTAGACACTGTTCAAATAATACAGGATTCAAGCTTGACCCTTTATAGAGCTCCACTACTGTGTTGATTTAGCAGCAAAGCAATGAAGTGTTACGTTGTGAACGTGAGTTTGAAACAGGAACTCTCTTGGGTGAATGCCACTGAACCACACCAAATCCTTTATTTTGCTTAAATCCCCCCTCAGACAACTTTCCCACTGATTATACATATTTGTCCTTTACGCTTCATCAGGTTCTCAACTTGTAGATATAAATAAAATGTTTTGCTCAGTGAATCTGTTCAATTGTAGTCACTGTAATTATGACTTTATTTTTAAATGATCCTTGCTGGATTTTTCTATGCTGCAAAATAAATAAGAATTTTGTTTTGGGGTATCTTTTATCTGTTCTTTGCAGCAACATAAGGTAATGTGATCCAATAGTTTCACTCTACTCTCATATGGACTTTTCATCCCAGCTTCTCTCACCTTCCTCTGGAGTGTTAATTACATGTGAAATCTGATACTAATTGGACTGATGGAGTTATATATTGCCCTAGTTCTTTCAGCATTATTATATTTACTGTGAATTAGTTAATTACGGACTTCCACAAAAATATACTGACGATGATATGCTGTTTTCCATTTTCCTCTTTATTTCATGAAAACATCTTCCTGATCTTTTGAAAGGAATGTGTGTGTGTGTGCACATATGCATGTGTTTATCATCTTTTTAAAAATCTTACCTAGGAATTCCTAAGCCTTGAAGTAATGCAGACATTTTAAATTCCATGACAGGGTTTTAATTGAACAAAATGTCCCTTGAAACACAGTAACAGTAATGGAGGTACCCTTTCCACAACAATCCTGAAAGGAAGAGTATTTTAAAAGTAGGAGGTTCCTCTTTTCACCTATGGCATCCATTTTTCAGTTCATAACTATGGTGTTTTAACTCCAGGATCTGTTTCATACCTGGTTGGAAATGCAGCTTAGAATCGTGTATTCATCAGTTTGGCTAAAGAAGTTCCATGTGCCAGTAGGTGCACCCCTAGAAATGTGAAAAGAAAAAGAAATAGTTTAAAAATTGCCAACTTTTTTAATGAGAAAAGGCAAATATGCTATATCAAATAAGATCATTGCTCCATCATGTCCTGCTATAAAGTTTAATGCTTTAGAAACCAAGTAAAATAAATGTGGCCACCCACATGAACCTATATGGGATTTATGTTTTTTTTCTTCTGAATATTGGTAAAAGCAGCAATAGGCCATCACCCAATTGATAAATATTCTATTTATCAGGGAAAAGTGATGACCATATATCCATATATTTAGTGAAAAGATAAAATTAGTTTTTAAAGTTTACTCAGGAGTGTATGGGTGGCTCAGTCAGTTAAGTGTCCGACTCTTCATTTCGGCTCAGGTTGTGATATCCAGGCCCATCACTGGGCTCCACACTCAGTGGGAAGTCTGCTTGAGATTCTCTCCCACAGCACCTCCCCACTGTGTTTCTCTCTCTCTCTCTAATAAAAAATAAATAAATCTTAAAAAAATTAATCAAAAATGTAGCTCTGTAATCATTCATTCACTCATTTGTTCTCAATGTATGTCAGGTCCTCGAAAAGAGTTGCCTGGTATACAAGATCTCTGTCCTCATCGAGGAGCTGACCTTCCAGTGGAGGAGTCAAGCAGTAAACAAGCAACAAAATAAACCAATGAATTTAATAAGTACAAAAGATAATGAGTGCAAGGAGGAAAATAACCAGCTTGTACAGATAGAGAATAAAAATTATGCTGGTCAAATAGGATGGGCAAGAGGGGCATCTCTGTTAAACTGAGACCCAGATGATGAGAAGAAGCTCCCTTGGGAATAGTTGGATTTCTGCTGGAACAAGATAAACAATTGAATAATCAGAAAAGAGTTTATAGACACAAGTTTGCTGACCATAAGCAGGAGCTTTGGGGGCAGGGAGATGGACCCAGATTGGCAAATATACTGAGCCCAGAATGGAGATAAGGTAATAGTGGATACCTGGGGGGCTTGGCCTTCAGACCATAACTCAGATGAACTGGGAAGGGGGCATGATTAAGTGAATTATAATAAATTCTTAATTAAAAGTAAGCATTGTTCTAATATTGAAGTCGCAAATATTTTGCTCAAATATTTGTGGCATCCTAAATGAGCTAACTAGCTATTAAAACACCATTACTCAAGCTGTGATGACATGAATTTCATATCATTATTTTCAACAAATTACCATAGTTTAAAAATGAAATGTGCTACATTTTGCATGACATATTCTTGACACTACCAATCCCTCTACCTCTAGTTAGGCTGAACATTCGATGAGATAACTGGGTACTGATTCTCTACCACTCCTGGAAAATTTTACCACAGATCAATACACTGTCATAGAATCATTTCAGGATAATAAAGTGTTGTTGCTAAGTAATTTTTTCCTTACTCTGCAACTATTTGACTCAGCTGATTACTGCCAATGTTGATGGGTCTTTTAATAGGTTAAACACCTTCATGAGTTAGCTTTATTCTTTTCCAAGGACTCAAGTTGCACCCTTAAAACTGCCAGTTTTCTCAAGAGACCACTGTTGGGTTTTTTTTGTTTGTTTGTTTTCCCTAAGTAAAAAGTAACTTAAAGCACAAGTCCTAAAATCATAGGTCAATTGTGTTATAGGCAACATATATTCAGTGTACTCTTTTACCACAGGGTAAAATACTTGCTTTGTACTGAAGCAGAGACACAAAAAAGGTAAGTGAGATCATAAAGAAAAACTATATGGAAGAAGAGGAGTGAATACCTACCCTGAAAGTAAAGAATAAGGAGACTCCAAATTATCTTAAACATAAACCCTCCTATATGAAAGAATTTCCTGGCCATTTACAGGTGAATATGCTGGAATAGGGGGAGAGAGGCTCCAGCAACCAATTCATTTGATGTTTTCATCCCCTTTTAAAAAAAAGTGAAAAGAATGGGATTTTTTAAAATTCTCATTTTCAAGATAAACTGAAATCTGTTAGAAGCTGTAAAATCTAGTTGTCTAGAGGTTACCTGGAATAATGGAATTGGTGACACTAGCTCTCTGGCTCTCTGTATAACATAGAAGTAGTGGTCTGAGAGGCAGAGATTTACTTAGAGAACCTGATGGCATAAGAAGAAACTCTAGTAAACTCTACGTAGAAAACGTAGAGAGAAGAGAAAAGACAGTGACCTTCAGAGAAATGCATTAGGTTCCTTTTTATCCCCTCCTAAAGAAATGAAGTCAATTCACGGACACAGAACCATAATTTGAACCCTGGCAGACTCAAAGCTCCATCATAAGATGGTGAGTTCCTAAGATTCCTTCTAAAGGAGATCTGGGGCACCTGGGTGGCTCAGTGGGTTAAAGCCTCTGCTTTCGGCTCAGGTCATGATCTCAGGGTCCTGGGATCGAGGCCCATATTGGGCTCTCTGCTCGGCAGGGAGCCTGCTTCCTCCTCTCTCTCTCTGCCTCTCTGCCTACTTGTGATCTCTCTCTCTCTGTGTCAAATAAAGAAATAAAATCTTTAAAAAATAATAATAAAATAAAGGAGACCTGTCCCCAAAGCATAATGACTTGGTTACCAGAAGCAGGAATTCTGCTATGGGAATGGCTGTATTACTTTATATGAAAAGGTATCCAAATATTAATTTTCCCCCAAATCCAAAAACTACTGACCTTGCATTGAGAGCATTCTATAATGACAACAAGAAGTGAGAGCAGGAAGGCACTCTGAATTTGGGGTAGAATAGATTCTACTGGCCTCAATGACAAATATGTTGTACTTGCATAGGACATGAGTGACAGGAGCTATTACAATTTCAGGCAGCATGGCTGGGAAATGTGATAAGTAGTGAATGTCTAGTTCTTGAGGTACTGACCTTCTGTTCCATAAAGGAGCAAAATATTGTGAATTACTATCTTGGCTAAGAAGAAAGAGCAAATCCAGGCCCTCTGCATCTAAAGGATCTACAAGTTCACCATTTCACTAATACGAGAGTAATGGGAAAGAAATATCTCTCCACGTTATAGTTTATGCATCAAAAATCCAATCCTGTTAAGGTTATCTTTCAAAGAAATAAGTGTCCCAGGGTGGTTGGTACTAAGAAGTCTAGGCTAAACCAAATCAGTCACAAAGTCATCCTTAGCTACAATGTTTTGGCTGTACATGGTTAAAGACACTAAAAATACTCAAGTCAGAGCAGAATGCACGGTGTGCCATCAGCTTCTTGCTACATGTCCACACCACTGGAAGAAGTGATGTAACAGATCAACTCCCCTTCCACATACTCTGGGTTACAGTGATACAAAACAATGAGTTGCTCAGGACAAGACACTGCCACATTCCAAACCAAGTAAGCAGTTCTCTTCAGCTCTCATAGCACTGTCCAATAGGTAGCCCCCAGGCACATGTGGCTATTGACCACTTGAAATGAGGCCAGTGATGTGTTGTTGAGATAAAATATATACTAAATTTAGAAGACTTACTACCAAAATATGTAAAATATTTTATCAATAATTCATATTTTCTACATGTTAAAATAATAATCTATTGGAAATAATGGGGAAGTAAAATACATTCTTAAAATAATTTCACCTGTTTTAGTTTTTTAATGTAGTTACTAGAAAATTTTAAATTATGCATATGGCTCATAATATATTTCTATTGGACAGTGCAGAGATACAACTTTCATTTGATAAGAAAAAAAAACAGTAGTGGAGACATGAGTTTCCTCTTCCACAAAGTGTTGGCTGGATACTGAGCTTGGACATGCAATGTGTGTATCACTAAGAAGGAGAAATATGGAAAGCTATACTTTTCCAGGTCACTGAGAAACTAGCAAGTCTGTGATTCTACAGAAATTAAGTAAGAGAGGTATGAAATAAACTATTCACGTTGGAATCTACTAGATCTTTTAAACGAACAGGAGAAAAGGTGCTTAAAGAATCCTGAGACTAGACCTCATTTGGATAGATGTACTAAAGATAATCAATATGAGGATTTTGTGAATTCAGAGGTAGAAACTAAAGTGAGACACACTCCAGAATGCATTTGTAATCTTGCTGTAGGCACACATCCACATAAACCAAGCCCAGCGGTGAGGTTCTGCTGTAACAAAGTGAGGATTAGTTTGGTCCACATCTATTGCAATGTCCTTCCTGTAGTCCTTCCCATACTACAGAGCTAGAAAGTTAAAAGTCCATCTCACAGACTCTGAAACAGCTTAGGTTCCAGATGTGAGTTCCAGTTCTATCAACCAGATGCCCAAATAGGAGACTTGGATTTGCAAATGAGGATTCAGGAAGAGAGCAGAGGAGAGCAGTCAAATTGTGAGCCAGGTTCTCCAGCTGATGGCAGGAGTCACAGAGCTTCTGTTGGATAGGAAACTTCCCCATCATGGCCAGGGCAGCAGTTCCTTGGCAGCCCCATTTTGACATGAAGATTTGGGGGTTGTTCCTAGAAGCTCAGTCTAATATCGGTCTCTTCAACTACAAAATGTATGCAAAAATGATACCTATCTTTTGAGCTTGTTGTGAGGAATAATGAACCAGTGCCTAAAAAGGATTAGCAGAGTGACTGGCACCTAAGAAGAAATTAATAATTACTAGCTATTATTAGAATTTTAATGTTAGTTATTGGGATTTGAATTCAGGATTGATCATGGAGGAAGTTCGCATGGCAAGTCAGATTTTGGCCAGAAGTAAAATTGATGAAGTTTTCCACTCATGAAGAACCAAGAAAAATCTTTTAATGTAGAGTCACATGTTAAAGAAAAGTTAGAAAAGCATCTTCTTCCATCAATTCTTAAGAGATGATAATTCTCTCAAGCAGGTAAGCATAAGAGAGCTAGGCTAGAGGAACCTGGAACATAGCATTATATTCCAGGAAACTAATTACCTAGGACTGTTCAGGAAAATGTATGCAGCTAGAGAGGCCATAAATAGAAATATCTCATTCAAAATAATAACATAGAAAGCAAAATAAACAACAAATTTTTGGCTGCTTAGCTCTTTAACTAAAGGAGAATTTTAAATGAAGGCTGAACTAACTGATTTTTTTTAAGACTTCATGGCTGGCTTCATTTCTAGAGATGATTATTAATTAATCTTTTAAATGGCTATGGAACCTCCAACGTGCCAGGCACTGGGCTAGGCAATAGGGATAAAACATCAGAAAACAAATCAGTGGCCTGTAGTTGCAATGGTGAGGGTTGATAGGAGCCGAAAGGAGAAAGAAATGGAGTTTCAGTGGAAAACAATCAAATCTTGGGAGACAGTTCTCAGGATGAGGGGAGTCAGTGGCATGACATTCCCCATAAATTTTTATTCCTTCACTTTGCACTTTCCATCAGCCTTCTTCTACATCCCCCTTTGCCCAAAAGGATCAACAACCAATCTAGAATAATGCTATGAGCTGTTTGGCAAAAGCTGAGAGAGTCACTTGAATTTTTTTAAATAACCACAAATTTACAAAAAAGTGACACATATTATACAAGTAAATTTATTTCTGAATCATTTGAGAATAAGCCCGTGACGTGATGCACCATCACACTCCAAGAAATTGATGTGCACTTCACAAGGATATTCTATTATACAACCACAGTGCAACTATTAAAATAAAAAAGTTAGCACTGATATATTACTACCAACTACCCTGCGGACCCCCCCTTGAATGCCACTGGTAGTTCCAATAATATCCTTGAACAGGGTCCCCTTCAGAAGCAAGTGTTGCATTTAGTTGTCATGTCATCTAAGTCTCCTTCCACCTGGAAGAGTTCCTAGACTTTCAGAACCGGGCACTTCCAAGGGTCACAGGTCAGTTATTTTGTAGTAATTCTGATTACTCTGATATTTTCTCATGTCTAGACTAAAAATATCACTGATTGGAGGTTGTTGGGGAACTCCCATTGCTTCCTACCAAGTGGCAAACGGTCTCTATTTTTACCATTACTATTATTGTTCACTTTGATCACTTGATTAAGGTACTATCTGCCAAATTACTCTACCAGAACTTCATCTTCTGTCCCCCTGGACTAGGTAGTCTGTGGAGAGCCACTTTTAAAATATGCGTATCCCTTTTCTCTTAAAAAAAATTAATTCATTTACTGATTTATTTATGTCAGTATGGACTACTAGTTTCTGATTTTATTCATTGTTCTCATTACTTCCTTGGACGTTCAAACTGTCTAAGATTTGGTCAGTGAGAGTTCATGCAAAATGCCTCTGCATCTAGTTGATACTGTTCATTCCTTGAGCATTTTTTCACTTTCTGGCACAAAAAGGTGTTCTAGATTCATATTGGATCTTCCCTGCTCAGCCTGGAATGAGCCATTTCTCTAAGAAGCCTTGGGTTTCTTGTGGTTGAAAGTCAACTGTCAACCACTTCAGAGAGTACCTTGGCTCAGAAGCTACCTTGCCCAAGCTTACTCCCCTGGGCAGCCCCCCTGAGGCAGGTGTGAGAGTCTGCGTTAAGAGTATACCTCCTGGAAAACCCAAACTGCAACTGAAGTCAAGTTTAGTCACTAGTTGTATTCATTGATATTGGGGTGTTGATGTTCCCAGGCCTTCTCAGGGGGCAGAGGTACTGTGTATGTACGTGTGTGTGTGTGTGTGTGTGTGTGTGTGTGTGTGTGTGTGTGTGTGTGTGTGTGTGTACACGAATGCATTTACAAGTATATTTTTTTATGTATCTGTGGTAGACTTAAATATAGCCCCCCGAATGTTATCCACAACCTAATCTTGGAACCTGTGAATGCTACCTTATACTGTTAAAAAAATGAGGAAAGCCTTTAGAGATATAAAGTTGAAAATCATGAGATACAGAAGTTATCCAGGATTATGTGGGGGGGCTCGATGCAAACACAATGGTCCTTATAAAAGAACAGCAGGAACATCAGAATCAGAGACAGAGATACGATAGAAGCAGAGGCCCAGGAGATACAGAGGAGATACAAGGAATGCTGGCAGCTTTTAGAAGCTGGAAAAAGCAAGAAAGTTAATTCTCCTCTACAGTTCCCAGAAGGAATGAGGCTGTGCCAATGGGATCTTGATTTCAGCCCAGTGAAACTGATTTTGGACTTCTGCCCTCTAAAACCCTAAGAAAGTAAATTTCCGTTGTTGTTGTTTTAAAGAATTTATTTATTTATTTTAGAGAGCACCAGTGGGAGTGGGGGAGGGGCAAAGGGAGAGAGAATCTTAAGCAGACTCCCTACTGAGCATGGAGCCTAAGGCAAGGCCACAACTCTGGACCCTGAGATAATGGCCTGACCCAAAACCAAGAGCCAGATGCTTAACTGACTGAAACACCAAGGTGCCCTTAAATTTCTGTTGTTTTAGGACACCAACTCTTCAGCAATTTTTTACAGCAGCCATAGGAAACTAATCCAATTTCTATCATGACATAGAAGCCTTCCTCACCCAGTTCAGACTCTGATACCACTCTCCTCATGCTCATCCTATATCAAGAAGTCCCCCTAGAGAATGACCTTCTCATCCTGTTCAGACTCAGAGATCTCGTGCCAGGCCACACTCTGTATCTTACGCACTGAGATTCCTACTCACTGCACCTCACACCAGACTGCCTTTCTGTACAGATGTTCTCCTTCCCTTCTTGTTCCCCATAAGCATTCCAATCTGTTTCTCCTGCGATATACCTTCCTCCCACAGTTTGCAACCAATAACAATCTTCTCTCTTCCCATCATAGAAGGCCAGACATTTGTTCTCTGAGAAATTGAAATAGTCCCCAAACTTGAGCATGCCAGGCCTGGGGGATTAAGGAAAGTCTTCATATTCTCAGAAAAAGAAAAAGGGAATTCTGTAATACACAACAAGAAACAGCTTTTATAGATTAAAATAAAATTGACTGAATTTAAAATTCAGGGTAAAATGGTAACTATATGAAGTGATGAATGTATTAATTAACCTGATTATAGTAATCATTTCACAAATTATACATATATCATATGAAAGAGTTGTGTACTTTAAATTTATGTAATTTTGTCAACTATACTTCAGTAAAGCTTGAGGGAAAATAAAGAAAAAATTTTTCAATAAATAAAAATTTAGTAGAAGAGTTGCAAGTTAAAATTGAGGCTTTCTTCTATAAAATAGAGCAAAAAAAAAAAAAAAAAAAAAAAAAACAACCCAAAGGAAATATAAAATTAGAGAGAAAATATGAGAAAAAGGAGATTACTCCAGACTATATAGTATTGAGCAAATAGGAATTACAGAAATAAATATAAGGAAAATTATTAAAGGTATAATACAAAATTTTTCAGAGATGAATAGCACAGATCTCAACATTGACTTTCAGTTGATAAAAGCAAACAAAACAACAAACCAAAACAACACAAACCACATCAAGATTCATCACAGTAAAATTTCTAAACACCAGAGATAAAAAGAAGACCATAAAATCTTCCAGAGAAAGAAAGCTAGGTTGCATACAAAGGAATAGGAATTAAAATAGAATCAGATTTGTCTATAATCTAGAATTCTACATCGAGCCAGGTTATTAATTAAAGGTGAGGGGAAAATAAAAATCTTTTCAGATTGGAATGGCTCAGAAATGTATTTCCCATGAGTCCTTTTGTATCAGTCAGGAGAGACCAGAATTCCAGCAATGCTAAAAATCTCAATTGCTTAATAAAGCAAAGTTTCCTCTCTTGGCATACTTGGAATTTACGTGAGTACAAGATATTTTCCAGGTCAACCACCTTCCATGGCAATTTATCAACCCAGTCTTAATTTGGATCTTATGACCTTCTCTGTATAAGGCATGATATCTTTCTCCATGGGGAAAGATAATGTTTTTGCCCAAACTGACACATGATACTTCTCCTCACAACCCACTGGCCAGAACTAGTTAATGACCTACATAGCTGCCAAGAGGCAGTAAAGTGTCACCCTCTCATCTGTCCAGGAAGGAAGGAAAGCAGATTATGGAGAGGTACTAGACATGTCTACATATTTATTTTAGGAAGCTGTGAGATGTGTTCAAGCAAAACAAAGGACTATCCGAGAAAAGGGAAAACATGAGATCCAGAAAACAAGGATTCCACACCATCAGGTCTAGAAAGAAATCAGTCCAGATTAAAGCAAGAGGATTCAGGGCTCTGGGGAAAAAAGTCATAAAGGGAGAAAAAAAAAATAGAATTGACAGCCTATGTGTGGGGATTTGGAAAAATAGATCACTGTTAGCAATGAAAAATATTTGAACAAGTTCTTAGAAAACAATGTAAATAAAAAGATGTGATAATTGGGAGAAATAAAAGTTGTGTAAGAAAGAAAATTTAATTATAGTCACTACTTGGCTGAGCAGTAGCATAATTTACCTGGTCATGACAATGTAAACACTATTGCTTGATACAAAAAATATTATATAACTACACTGGAGTAGGAATGAAAAGAAAAGAGATTTAAGAGAGTTAAATACTTATCAGCTCATATCAAAAAGTCAATATTTAATGTCCTACGTCAGTAAATCAAGGAATAAATACAGTATGTGTATTATATAACCACTCACATTGACGCTACTATCTCCTTTCTAAAGATGCTATCTGCCTCCTGAGCTGAGCCCCCCACTCCCACCTCTACCACTTTGCCAAGCTCCCCAACTGGCCAGAGTTAAGGTAAAATCCAGCACCTGGATGACCCACAAACTCCACATGTTGAGCTCCTATCCACGCCAAGTCACTCCTCCACTCCTGAAGTTCAGTGGAGTGCAATACCACCGGATAGAGAACAAGGCTTCTGGAGGGGCCATCAAAAGGCCAGGATAGCATGACAATGAAGGACAGAACAGGTAGCTCCCCATGGAGTGAACTGTGACCAAAGAGAAAAATGAGACAAGGGGAAACTATGCAAATTTCCCTTCCTTTTCCCATCCACACAGGATTGAGGGTGGGGTGACTCCCCACAGCCCATGTGTAGAAGTCACACGTGGAGCTGACATGCATATGGAGTATTCACCATGTAACACATCACATGACAATTCTTTGTCACTCTCTTTGCTTCCTTTCTCTTTTGCCTTACCTTCACCTCTCTAGGCTTATACCCCCCCAATAAAGTATCAAAGTATTAATTCCTGAGCTAATCTGTTTTTAGAAAATCTAGGCTAAGACAGCATATTATTTTTAAATATAGAGATAAATACCTGAAGAAACGGCTCGCCTCTCTCTGGGAAGTGGGACTGCAGGATAGAGAGAGTGAGACAGAAGATGACTTCTAAGCCTTCTGATAGTACTGATTTTTAAAACTATCTCTGTTCTACTTTCGTAAACAAAAATTAATGTTAAAAGAAAATAGGTAGGGGGTTGTGGGGGGTAGGGAGGGAAAAAATGAAACAAGATGGGATTGGGAAGGAGACAAAAAAAAAGAAAATAGATAATGATTACCATTATATGGATTTAAAATTGCTCACATACCTTTCCTAAGTTTTCCTCATAAATCAGAGAAACGAGCTAATAATTATTTTAGTATTATAATAATGTTGTGACTTAAACCTCTGCATTCATACACATTTTATAGATTTGTCTAAAAAAATCCTTTTATGAAAAGTGAAGAAAGATGTCACCTTAAGATCAATACCTCCTTGGATGCTGCCTAAAGTGCTATATTCTTGAAATGACAGCAAGTGCTTTATGGCAGAATAGCAATAAGTCAATCTATAGACTCATCTTAATAAATTATAGAGGAAAGAGAAGCAGCTAAAAAAAGAAACCATTTTATTTTTACATTTACTGTCTTTTGACAAATGGAACTGGGGGTGGAATTAATGATTTAATTAAACCACTTAATGTTTTATTAAAGTCAATATGGACTAGTGTTCCTGTGCAACCATCAGCTTATCAATAAAACCTCATACTTGTTTTTGCCATAGAATTCTTATTTTTTATTAGACGTGCAGTGTTACAGAGCCTCTAATTGTTTTCAGGAAATCATATACGCCCTTATATTCTAAAACCTTTCCATTAGGTGATCACAAAATTCTGCTGAAAAAAAATCAGGTCAGGTTCTGAAGGCATGATTTATTCAACTTGGTACTACTCGCCATGAGGAGCTCTATTTCTGCTCTATTCAGCAGAATATCTGTTCAGCTTTTACAGCAAAGGAGGGACTCAAGGTCACCAGGGCAAAACCCAGTTGAGACTGATGTATTCAGCAGGAAGCACTGAAGAACCAAAGATAATTTTCTCGCTAGACCCTGATAGTTCCTCCCCTTTCTTTGGAGTAGGTCTTTTCTCACCCCCAACTCCCCCATTCTATATCCAGCATAAATTATTGAAAGTAAATGGCCAGTTAAAGGAAAAAGAAAGGAGGTAAGGGGAGGCCTCCAAGACAATTTACAAAGAGGAACATATTTTCATTTGAAGCATTGCGATTAGATGGCAAGAGTCCTGGCAGAGAGAGGAAGAGCATGGAGATACAAATCCAAAGACTAAAACATGATCCAACACGTATGCATTCCCTGTCACCCTGGATGCGGTTCCCCTTACATGACCTTCACTTAGAACACCTGGCACAGTGTGAAGCTGTAGACCAGTAGTCATCAGTTGCAGAAGCCATGTCTTCATGCCCACACTATCCTATTATTATTTTTGCTTTGGTCTCCAAATTGCTAGAGGGGAACTTTCCAGACAAAAGCTACCTTTTAGCCAGAAAGGAGTGTCTGTCCTTGCAATGCTGAAGTCTGTGCTCATAGGTCAAAGCTTCTGTGGATGGTCACGTTCCCACTCTCTCTTACAACGGGTGTCTTCTCTAGCACCTCATTTCACAGAAAACACAGACACACAGAAGAATGTTTTAATCAAATTATGACACACTGGCTTCTGGTTCACCTGATGTGACAGACTCATTTTCTCCACATTTTAGCCTAATGGATCTTATGACACTTAGTTAAAATTTTAAAATTCACAGGTTTCACATGATTTGGCTTACAAGATATTGACCAGGGCACCTGGGTGGCTCAGTGGGTTAAAGCCTCTACCTTCGGTTCAGGTTATGATGTCAGGATCCTGGGATAGAGGCCCGCATCGGGCTCTCTGCTCAGCGGGGAGCCTGCTTCCTCCTCTCTCTCTGCCTGCCTCTCAGCCTACTTGTGATCTCTTTCCCTCTGTGAAATAAGTAAATAAAATCTTAAAAAAAAAAAAAACCAAGATATTGACCAACTGGCTGGATTGACTTTTAACGTAATTGGCTTGCTTCATAATACATATAAGCTTTCAACCATCCCCAGTTACTCTCTTTGCTTGTATTCTCTCCCCCTTTTTCTTCTATACCATTTGTCCCTTATGTGATTTATTTTCTCACTTTTTTATCTTTTTTTTTTAAGATTTTATTTATTTATTTGACAGAGAGAGCGAGGTTACAAGTAGGCAGAGAGGCAGGCAGAGACAGAGGAGGAAGCAGGCTCCCTGCTGAGCAGAGAGCCCGATGCAGGGCTCGATCCCAGGACCCTGAGATCATGACCTGAGGGGAAGGCAGAGGCTTTAACCCACTGAGCCACCCAGGCACCCTTATTTTCTCACTTTTAAACCTCTGTCCAAGTATTTTCATCTCCTTATTTTTACCTTGATCATGGAATATGGAATATGAATTCGACTCTTTTTTCTCATTCTTTTCTTCACCTGTTTGTTTCTAAGGGATACCTGGTAGGGAAACAGGAGATTGGTGTTAACACTGGTGTTTTAAAAACACTGAACAATGATATAGATACATGGATGGCTATAGATATAGGTACATAGGTATGGATCTTTAGTAAATGATCTTTTATTCCTAAAACACAGAAAAAAAAACCACATATATTCCTACCATCAACTCCCAGAATTAATAACTTTTAATACCAAATTAACTGTTACAATATTTTCCCTGTGAGGATAATTTAAAATAAAACAGTGCAGGCAATTTATGTTTGCATTCCTTTAAGGAAAGAAGGAAGGGAGGGAGGGAGGAAGGGAAGGAAAGGACTAAAGTTCTCTTTGACAACTACCAACCTCATTTCTCATTTCTCTTTATTCTCTGCCCTACAGGCAACTCCCCCACACCAAGCAACCAGTAGCACAATATACATAATTTTTTCAAATTTTTCATACTTATCCAGAAATAACACACCATACATATCCTTCTGCCACTTGCTTTTAAACTCAATGTTAAATTTTTGAGCTAGATCCCTGATGATTTATATAGATCTAGGGCACTGTCATTCATATCTTTGTCAAAAGTCCCCTCACTAGTTGCTAAGTTAGCACCATTTGCTAAGTATATAGGGACAAGCTTATCTCCTTTATCCAAATGAAAACCCCTCTTATATATATTCACATCACTGAAAAATGGAGGTTACTTTGGCAAATTCATAGTAGGACAACTTTACAATAAAGTCCAGATTTAAAATCAAAATGAAAATCTTTCCTTTAGAAAGTTTAAATAAATTTATACTTGGAAAAAAAAAGCATTTCGCCAGCTGGCTAAATTAAGGCACTACAAAAGTTCAGTCCAAGAATACTCCTTGGCTTTAAATCAGTTGCCTTTTCTTATAGTTGGAAATCAGATACATTTTTTCCCAAAAACTCTTGCCAATGTGTACTTTCTTCTAAAAGAGTTAAATAAATGTCAATAGGCAAGCCAGCTCCCTTAATAATATTTCCTTCACTCAGATGATCTATTTTGGTTGAAGTTTGGCATACAGAGATGCTCTCATTCTTTCTGACACATTTCCAGAAAATATGTAAATAAGGCTCATATCCTTCTAAAGCCTTTTGCTCCAACGATATTCAATATAAAACATTCCTTCTCCCCACTGTCCTGAAGACTCACTGTTTATTTTGATGTTCTCAGAAAAGGGAAGATGTTTTTAAAAGTTCTTCCTTTTCATCCCATGCCCTTATCCAACCAGTGATTGCTTTAAGAACTGTTTCAGATAGTATTTACCTAGCTTTACATTTATTTTGCTTCTTTAATCTCCCTTCAGGGCCTCACGGGTCCTTAACCTTTAGAATTTAATGAAAGCTCCCAGGAAAGGCACACATATGCACAATGAATACAACATTAGGCATAGGTGTATCAGAAAGATGGTGGATCTCTCATTATTTGCCTGGATCCCAGGTTCAGGTCCCTGAATCATGCCCAGCCTTTGTCAATCAAGCGTACCTCCCTCTGCTGCTGTTTCTAAGATACCTCATCTGGAACAATGGCACTGACCCTTCCTTCCTTCCTCCTACTTTCCCAAACCCTTGCATCTCGGTCACAAAATGAGCTATTTCTCCCAAAATTTCAGGCAAAGTTGCTTGGTGGTATCATTTTAGGAACAATAAAACCTGTCCGGTACAGCCTAATGAGGATAATGCTGCCTTTCTATTGATAGGATAAAAACTGACATTTGCTGATGAGAAAAAGCAGCACAGTGAATGAAACAGAGCAAATCCACCAAATATTGAAAAGTATGCCATTTCTGTACAGTTAAACACCTTGGTTGATCCATTCTCTCCCCTCCAAATGTTTCCTGCCCTTTTGCCATCCATTATTTAATTCAAAACACTTCTCTATAGCTTTTCTACAACATGAACTTGAGTGACCTGAAGGTTAAGGCCTGCAGGTGCTAAAAGAATTGCTGGTCATGCAAGCTGCCAAACACCAACTCACTCCAGCTACTCTGGAGAATTCAGTACTGAAAACAAAGAAACATGACCTTTCTGTTTTGGGATACCACTTATTCAATGTATTTTTTCCCCAGTTTTACCAGGAATTCATTGGTAAAAAGCAGATGACACCTAAGGTAATACCTGTAGAGATTCCCCTTAAGACTTTCAATAACTCATCTTTCTTTCTACCATCTGTACAAGACGAATAAAAATAGAGTGATTCCTTAATTATCTCTATATGTGTCATTTTCCTGAAAAATTAGTATTTAAGCTGATATCCCTTCAACATGCTTCCAAAGGAAATTCCTCAGTCACAATTGACTCATTGAGAGAAGACAAACTTATTTTAACACCAGCCTAAGAAAAACACACTGTAGAAGATAAGTTGTCTAGAATTACGGAATGTGTTCTCAAGTCAAAGGTATGTCACTTAGGACTTAGAAATTTATTCTGGATGATTTGTGTACATTACTCTCTATCTGGATAGATAATTGGGATCTTACTGCCCATTTGCAGTGTTTCTAGAATGACTGCTTTTAAAGTCAAAATGAAAAGAGATGTAGGTATATAGAGCCTGCTCCATGTAATCTTGCCACTGTGTCACAGAGTAAGTTGTACTAAGTCTTTGATGGTCGGGATGATGCAGCCCCACGGCAGCATGGTAATACCGAACCGAACCTCCTCAACCAAACTCATCTCCTTTCAAATGCATTATCTCACACAACTTATTACCCTCCTCCACTCCCTATCTGCCTGGTCAGGTATTCCTAAACACTTTAATTGAAGTCCACGTCTTTCTTATTCTTACTGTCATTGCCCTTGTCCATGCTCTCAAGCTTTCATTTTCTATTAGAGTAGCACCCTCTCACTGTCTCTCTAGCCCTATCTATTCTCTACCTGACTGCTAAGATATCTTCCAAAAATGCCACTTTCATTATGTCAGGAATTTCTGAAAATTCTTCTCCCCAGTAGTGGTAGGCAGCATAATGTCTCCCAAAGTTGTCCATACCAGATATCTGTGACATGTCATATGTCATGTGACAAAAAGACCTTGCATACTTAATTAAGTCTACAGATCTGAAAATAGGGAGATTATCCTGGATTATCCTGATAGACTCAATCCAATCATATGATCTCTTAAAAACAGAGGACTTTCTCAGGCTGGAAACAGAAGAAATGCAGAAGAGAAAGAGAGATTCAAAACATGAGAAGGACTTGACTCACCATTCCTGGCTCAGAACGAAAAGCAAGATGACAAGGAATGCAGGTGGCCCAAAGGAGCTCCGAGAGGCCACCAGCTGACAGCCAGCAAGGGAAAAGACCTCAGAACTATGTCCACAAGACATGATTTCTGGGGCGCCTGGGTGGCTCAGTGGGTTAAAGCCTCTGCCTTCGGCTCAGGTCATGATCTCAGGGTCCTGGGATTGAGAGGCCCGCATTGGGCTCTCTGCTCGGCAGAGAGCCTGCTTCCTCCTCTCTCTCTGCCTGCCTCTCTGCCTACTTGTGATCTCTCTCTCTCTCTCCCTGTGAAAGAAAGAAAGAAAGAAAGAAAGAAAGAAAGAAAGAAAGAAAGAAAGAAAGAAAGAAAGAAAGAAAGAAAGAAAGAAAGAAAATGGTTTCTGCCAACAACCTGAATGAGTTTGGGAACAGATTCTCTCCCAAAGCTTTCATGAAGCTAACAACTTGATTTCAATCTTGTGAGACTGAGGGCAGAGGAACCAGATTTCTGACCCAAGAACCATAAGATACTATGTTTGTGCCGTTTTAAGCCACCAAGTGTGTGATCATTTATGCGAGCAACAGAAGGTTATTGCACTAGCTAATAAACACAAACTCTCTTCCTCCTCTTCAAGGCACATCAACAACTAGACCTACTTCACTAATCACAACTAATTTCCCTCAGCTCGCAAATACCTGCTTTTCATTTGTGCCAGGCCAAATTAAGCTTTGTACACAGAGCTTACATTCTTTGGTGAAGAAAACAAAAATCAATAGAGAAATGACTAAACAGTATAAATTCAGGAAGTGTATGGTAGACACAGAGCTGTGCTGTCCCAATTGTCCTCAAAAAAAGGATTATCTAGCCATGGGGAAGGGAGTCAGTGGGCAGCCCCAGCTGTCATCTCTTTCAGGACCCACTTGAGCTGCAGAGAGCCACCTTTCACAAAACCACACCCTTTGCAAGAAAATCTGGTACATCTGGTACATAGTGGGGAAGGGGAACAGAGAAGCCCAGCCATTTTGGCTCAATATGGGCCACTCTCACAAGCAGTATTCACCCCAGAGCTCCCAACATGGCTGGCCAAGGCTTTATCAGGCCCACATTGTAGGTCAAATTCTTCCTGCACCCAATTCTGCTTTCCTTTCATTGTTTAATTTTGAATAAACAACAATGACCCTAAACTCTACCTCAGCATCTGGTTCTGGAGAATTCACCCTGTGACAGAATAGTAAGTACTAATAAGAAAATTAAGGCAGGTCAAAGAAATAATGTCTAGGATAGCAACCCAAAGAAATAGAACAGCATAAAAAACGCCATGCTACAAAGACTCAGAAAAGTCATATAAAAATGTAACTATTTTTGAAATTATGGTTAAATTTATATGAAAGTAATACATATCACAAAATGCAAGAAATAAAGGTGAAACTGAAAACCAAGATGGTAAGAATGTAAGCTGACATGGGATGAAGCATGGGAAGTAGTCGGATTAGGAATGAGGACTTGATGGCTGGGGCTTTGATTTTAATGCACACACAGGGGCAAGAAAAAAGAACTTAGGCCCATGTGAAGCAGAATTTGGAGCTGAGACCTTGCATAAACCTGGGAACTTAAATAGCTGCATCCTCAGTAGAAGAGTGACTGGAGAAACTAAACTCATCTGTCAATGAAAACTACAAAGAAGCCTGTTCTGACGTAAGTAGGAGAAAGAAATAATCCCCTAAGAAGCCAAATGTCCAACATTGTACCACATAGGACTTCAGAGTTCCACTTGGGTAGTATAAGAATTTTCAAAATGATAATTCAGGTAAGTATGTCATGAGCCAAAATATCTCTGAAGAATCAGGCAGTAGCAAATCAGTCTGCCCTAGATTCTCTCAGGAAAGATCAATGCCAACAGAAGATGAGCTCACAAGTTATGACACATATTAGGGAACTATCCAGGATGAGTGTGAGGCAGACAGAATAGATTATAAAATAAGCATAATTAAAATAAAGCAAGAGATTGAAAAAAAGGTATAGAAACTACAATAAAATACTAAGATACTGAAAAAAGGAAACTTGACAGATTTGAAAAAAACAAATGAACACAAATAGATCACCTAAAAATGAAAATGTTTATTACTGATAGTAAAAATTCAATGCCTAGATTAACCAGCAGGTCAAACTGAACTGAAGAGAGAATTAGCAAAGTAGGAAATGGATCTGGGAACATTTGTTCAATGCTCCCATGAAGGTGTGCCACTCAGAATGCCCTTCGAGATACTCTGTTGAAGAGAGCATAGTTGATCTATGGCCCCAGGTACTGAACCTCTGGTTGCACCACTTTGTTCATTCTGAGGCCTAATCTCCAGGGTACAAGAGCCAGGACATTCTTGCTCAACATGAAATTCTCCCAGTGGGCAACTTTTTTTCAGGAATTCTCCATCAAAACCTCCCAAGAAGTACATTCAAGTCTAAAGTTCTTCCTACTGAATCCTCCTTTCCTTCTCTCCTTTCATGGTTGTCAGCTGTGCATGATGGTCTGAAGAATTGCCCTGTCTATTCTTGCTCTCTCCCTCTTTATCTTTCATTTCTTTCACTTAATTTCTTGCATATCTAAACCTGCCTTGACTTTTGTTTCACAGAAAAGCCAAACTCACACAAAAATAGAAGTAAAATAACCAAGTAACATTAGCATTGAATATAGGAGGGAGTAATTAATATCAGGACATTTAATAGCCCTTTTATTGTATAAAGGCAAAGAGTTTGCCAGAGAGTTTGGTTAGACCTACATTTTGTTAAGAATGCATGCTTAAAAGGCGGGGACAAACTCTTAAAGATTACAAATAGAGTGCATTTTTGCAAATTCAGAAGAGAGGAGTAAAGAGAACTTTATTAATCTGATAGAAGTATAAAAGAAGAAAATGCAATGCAAGAAAAAAGTGAGATAACTAAAAAGCAGAATTTATGATGGCAGAATAATCCAAGCAAAGTAATCATGATAAAACTGTCAATGAAACAGAAACTATTATATAAGCTTATTTAAAATGAAATTATATATGATAATAAGAGAAACACCTAACCTTAAGTTCCTCCAAAATAGAAACTGAAGTTATGTAGAAAGATTATCTAAGAATAGACTTCAAAAAGTGAGGTTGCATTTTTAATATCAGAAAGAATTTTAAGGTTTTTTTCAAAAAGTGTTACAGGGAAAGACAAAAACATTTCATAATGATAGATGACATTTTCTGGAAATATAATAATCCCGAACCTCTAAGCACCTAACAACATAGCTTCAAAATTCATAAGCAAAAATATGAGGAAAACATTTGCAAAAGAAATGAAAAAATGCAAAACTATAATGGGAGAATTTCACATACCTCCCTCAGGAACACAGAAATCAAGTGAATAAAAATTATTGAGAATATAGAAGATTTGAATATCCCAATTAACAAGAGTAATCTAAAATGTATGTATAAAATCCAGCACCGTTAGAGAATATATATTCTTTATAAACATGCATGGAACATTTATAAAAATTGACCAAATTAAATACAACTCAGCAAAACTCAGCAAACACCAAAACATTGACATAATACAGACCTCATTCTCTAATCATGCAATAAAACTAGTTACCAGCAACAAAATAACCCCCAAATCCTGCACATTTGAAAATCTTAAAACACATGTTAATCTGTGGCTCAAAAACTGAATCATAATGGAATTTTGAAAATAATTTAGAATTGAACAGCAATTTCTAAAAAAAAAAAACACACACAGTATTTCAGAACTAGTAGAATACAGCTGATGTCCCTTGAGAGGAATCCACAAGCAGCCTTAAATTCAAGTATTAAAGGAAAATTGAAAAATAATGAGTTAAGTATCCAATTCAAAAAGGCAGTGTAAAATTTAAAAGACAAATCCCAAAAAAGTAAAAGTAAAAAAATTAAGAAAAGAGAGTGGATGAGTAGAATGGAAATCGTTTTTTATTTTACACAGGATGCTAACAATGGCCAAAGGAGAGGTCATTCGAAAAGAAATATGTGAAAAGGAAAAAAATTTCAGATGTTAATAAAATATTTTTTGCATAACCATATGCACATTTTTGCATCCTGCCCTACCAATGAGACAGAAAATTGGCTTACCCATCTGCAGTTCATAACAGGTATATATATAGAATGGAAAAATCACGCATGTCTTGGCTCATGAATCCTCCCTCGGGTATAAAGCCATAGATGCAGCAGGTGCTATGACAGTAGATCCCTTGGGGAGAGGATGATGACAGACTGTGCAAAGGGAGTTCATCATTTCTGTTGCCCAGTTGCCCAGTGAGAGCCAGCATCTACACCTTGTGTCCCAGCCTACACAACACTGTACCACTGTATGGCAAGAGGTTCACCCTGGCCTCCTACCAGCAAGTGGGAATGCCTCTCCTGCTTGCAATACCACAGGACTTCGGTACCACTCAGAGGCTCATGCTATGAATCCTTAAGTAACTTTTGCTTGTCCCCTTTGCTCTTCACACCCTGTTGAAAACCCTATCCAGAGTAAGCTGGTTACCCATGTTCTCCCAACCATGGTCATCATGGTTACCCATGCCCCCATTGCCACCAATGCAGGCAATCCATTATCACCCAGACTTTTATCCACAACTATTCTGTACTCCACTAACTGGACCCAATTTTCTACACCTGCCAACCTTCAGAAACCCCACCAAGGAACTCCCTGTTACATCAACCTACTTTACTTCTCTCCACAGCACCTACCTGGTTATTTTCTTGATTATTTTTTTTTATTGTTTCTTTCATGTTTTCCCCCAGAAGAATATAATCTCCTTGGAAGCATGGATCTTCTCAGTCTTGTTCACTACCTTACCAGCTGGCAGTAGTGACTAGCACATTGTTGGAACTCAATGTTTTTAAAAGGTAAATGAATTTCTCCATATATAGCCAGGGAATCTTCTCTCCATATGAAGACAAGAGGGATGATCACTAGATCTAATGTCCATTCTTCAGTATAATCCTGCCATTTCAGAGTTTGTGCAGTGCCTTCATGTCCGTCTTTCTCTGCCACACGAGAATTATGCTCCTGCTATCCTGGCCCCATGCCCAGATTCAAAGGACTGTACTGCATTGATTTTAGCTGGGGCAAGATGCCAGCCAAGGACCATTTGGGAAGAATTTCCCACAGTAGGCAGAAAGTGACACCTTGGATGCAAGTTTAAACTGTTCTCAGCAGCAAGTGATGCTAAACAGCCTCCATTTGAGACTGCACTGTGGGAGAGCACACCTGAGCATTCTGGAACATGACATCAGCAGCCAAAATTGTTTCCTGTTTAAACCCCAACCCAGGAAAACCTAGGAAATCCACTCACACAGCAAGAAACCTATTGAACCTTGTTAATCGCAAACAGCTTGCGGCCCCTAATTAATCCTTGCCTCCTTGAAGGGTTTTCTCTTTGGCATTTACTTACTTCACAGTTGCCTGAAAGTTCAACAATCGGCAATACTCAAGTTCAGCTTACTCACATAATTGTTGGTTTTCCAGCAAAGGTGTGTGTGTAGAGCCACAAAATAAAATGGCACTTGAGAGAAGATGGCCATAGGATGGAAATGCTATCTTAATCAACCAGTAATTTTTCTACTATTTAAATATTCATATTGTGGCAGAAAACTAATTCTAACATGTACCAAGTAGTTTGATAGAAATAGCTGAAGATTACATTTTAGCAGGTTAAACTGTTAGAATCCTGACCAATTCAGCTAAATTTTATTGAGCACCATAAAGCCCGTCAGAATTAAGTCTAACTGGCTACCATCCAGCCTTTCCAAACCATCTTCAAATTTGCTTCTTACAGAAGAATCTACCAAGACTAAGTGTCCATGCTTGTCCTTCTTAAAGAATCTTTTATGGACTCCTGCTAATTTTTATGAACTCTTGTTTCCTCAATAAAAGTTCCCTAAAGATAAGGACCATGCCTTGCTTTCCTATTACATCCTTGGGGCTTAGCTCATATAGGCTGGGATAGACTCACCGCTAACAAGTATGTTTAGTCCAAGAGATGGATGGACAGCTCTTTGAAAGTGGATAGATGGATGAAAAGAGTGATGAATGAACCAGAGGAAGCATTACTGCTTACTCCTTAAATACCCTGCATCACAGTTCCCTCTTCAGTGTACAGTACCTAAAGGCTCAGACTAAACCCTCTAAACATATTCCACATCCACCATCATCTGCATGACTTTCTGCTGTCACTCAGGGCCTTCTCTGACACTACAGGTGCCCACTGGGTAAAAGCACAGACGCGGTACAGTCTGGAAGTTCAGGGGAGTTAACACTCCCGTAAAGTCCTCTGCCAATGAGGTGTGAGAGCCAGTGGGTGGATGCCCTCTCCTCCTACCCTCAGGCAGACAAGTCTCAGAAGCATTCTGCATGTGTCTCATCAAGTCTCAGCAGCATGAAGCCCCTACACATTGCCTACAGCAATGTCCTCAATCTTTATGCCAGCTCTCACTCCTTCACTGTTTCCTGAGATCATCTCCCAATAAACTGCCTGCACCCAAGTCCTGGTCTCAGGCTTTACGTTCATGGAAACCCAAAGAATGTGTCAAAATAAATCCAATGTCTGACTCTCAACCTGACAAAGACGTCCGAGGACATAAATGATCTAAAATGTGAAGCCTCAAAGAACAGAGGTGAGAAAATAAATCACATACAGTCCACCGCTCACAAAATAATGAAAGAGAAAGCACTAAACACAGTCCCAAGATCGTGGCAAAGACCAGGTAAATTGTTCTTCCCCTCTTTCCTAGTTACTTCCCATCCTTTCTGCATTGCTTCATCTGTAAGCTGTGGGGGAACCCTGTCAAAGACATCAGCCTCCCAACTACTCCCACCACCTTCTGTGCGAAGGTCTCAGAAAGTTTCTTACTCTAAAAATGAAGGCCCTTGGCGAATAACTGCATTTACACAGAGACCAAGAGAAGTAGTGATCAACAAAAGAATTTTAAGAGCTGATTTTTAGGGTAAAAAATACAAGTTATACTCAAGTGTTGGTATTTAGATCTTCCACTTTTACAGAGAGTACTGCTTGATTACTAGTATAGAATGACTAAACAAATAAAATCAAGAACCATCTTATAAGTACCAGAGGACAGTCTGTGCCGTCAGCCATTCCTGTCTACACAAAATTTGGCTGCTTGATCCGTAAAGTGAAAAGTAGATGCAGTTCCCAGGATAAGGACATATAGACAAGACTTACAAATCTGAATCTGCAAAATTAATGTAGACATTACAACTTCTCCTGGATTGCATTTTCATTTCACTGATTTTACCCAGTGATATGAGATATCTTAGGTTTTCAGGCACTGTGGGTAACCAGATCAAGAGATTTTGGGGACAGAGGGACCTCAAACCAAATCCCATAGGTATTCCATCTAAAGTAAGACCTAATTTTATTCCCCGATGAACATTATTGCCCCTTTGAAATGCTGATACTACCTTTCATAAAGTATGGAAAATACTATAATTTGACTGTCTCTTCAGCACAGAGTTTAAAAACTCTTATTTAAACATCCAAGCTTAAAGAGAGCAAACATCACAGATCCTGCAAACATACCGTGTCCTAGGAAAGAAATCACAGCACGTGCACAGCTCTGATATCACATTTCCAATTCTCAACTACTTTTTCAAACACCTTGTTTCTGCAAAGAGAAAAATCGTTCCAAGTCTAGGAATTAGTGGTGAGTGAAATTGGCAACATTGGAATTCTTCACATGTCTAATCTTAACACTGTGTTTTAAACAAATTAAACTTAAAACAGAAGCCCTAAATATATCTTGGACAGAATTTATCCTCACTGGTGGCAAAAATGAATTGCAATTCTACCACTGTCTCTATCAACACACTCAAAGTTCCCAATAAGCTTACCAGTAAGGACACTGGGCTGGCTATGCAAATGCTGCTTTAAAGGAAGCCCCATACCTTCATCAGCACCAAAGCTGTCCCTGATAAGCATGGGTAAAACCACCAGGCTTCCTACAGAAATGGGACTTTAAAACCAACTCTAGGGGCGCCTGGGTGGCTCAGTGGGTTAAAGCCTCTGCCTTCAGCTCAGGTCAAGATTTCAGGGTCCTAGGATCGAGCCCTGCATCGGGCTCTCTGCTCAGCAGGGAAACTGCTTCCTCCTCTCGCTCTCTGCCTGCCTCTCTGCCTACTTGTGCTCTCTCTCTCTGTCAAAAACAAACAACAACAACAAAAAAGCTCTAGCCCTTTCCTACACCCAGACTGTCATCCTAAGTCTGCTTTTATAGACATTCTGGGTCCATTATCATTTCTCACTTTATTTCTAAACATCATAAGTGAGCTGAAAAGTATAATAATCATACTTAGCCAATGATAAATTTTGTGATATTGTTGTCAATATTTATTTTCTACTATTTTCTATTGTTTATTTTCTGTTTTTATTTTCTATTTTTATTATTTTCTATTATTTATTTTTATTATTATTACATGAAATTCTTCAAGAAGATCTTTGAACCTTTTCAGAACATTTATTTTAATTAAAATATACAAGGAAATCCTTCATCAAAATTAACAATTTAATACCATTAGATTGGATGCAGGATTCAAACCAATTTTGTTGAGCGAACTTTCCCATCAGTTAAAAATATGCTCTGATCAATTCCAGGATGCATATTTTTGAAACTTCAGCACCGGTTTTCCTGCTTCAGCAAGGACGTCAAAGAGAAAATAAACTGAGGATTTTCAGCTGTGTTGGGTGCTCTGCCAACCCCACACTGAGGGAGAATTAAACTTTGCTTCTGTCTCCCCATTTACAAATGAGTAGCCCAGGATTCAGAGTTGTTTCATAGCTTGCTCAAGATCACAGTGACAAAAGCAAGAGAGTTTGAAAATCACTTGCTAGTACTTGCTGATGATGATACAGAAGAGAATTAATTGGGTCTCTCTTTCCTTTTCTCCCTTCCTCTCTCTCTCTCATTGGAATTCTAGGAGGAGGACGTCAAAAAGCTGTGACTAGTATGTACTACATCTTTGTCAGAAGATGCTCGGGGAGTTTACTAGAAAACCTCCCTGGAAACCAGGAGCTAGAGGTTATTCAAACGAATAAGAAATAAGATCATTGCTCAAGTGGGGAGTAGCAAAATCTAGGAATGACACAAAGAACTTGTAGAACTTTTGACAGAAAATGAGCATTTGACTAGGGGCAGAAATAGAGGGTCTGTGTGTGGACAACAGTAAAGTGGGAGTTAGAAGCCATACTTGCCAGATGCTTGTTTAGTTCAGGCCTGTCAGTGAATTTCAAACAATCAGGGAAGAAGAGAAGTGAGGCCATCTTTACTCTAAATTCTCAATGAAGGGGCACCTGGGTGACTCAGTGGGTTAAAGCCTCTGCCTTCGGCTCAGGTCATGATCTCAGGGTCCTGGGATCGAGCCCCGTGTCAGGCTCTTGGCTCAGCAAGGAACCTGCTTCCTCCTCTGTCTCTGCCTGCCTCTCTGCCTACTTATAATCTCTGTCAAATAAATAAATAAAATCTTTAAAAAAATAAAAAATAAATAAGTTCTCAATGAACAGCTACTCCAAGAATCAAACTTTCATTAACAATCAAGGGCTACAATTGCAACCAGTGGTCACCTCTGATTGAGGTCATGAGGAATGTGGCAGGATTTTTGAGCAAGAGTCAGAAGTCCTCTCAGGCTACACACCTTCATGGCTTCGTGGCAAGGTCAGTGCTGACAAAGAACAGAGGAATGGTACCAGGAAAGGGATGTTTCTGTCTTCTTTCTGCTTGCTTTGGGAGTCACCCCACTTGAGAGAAAATAATCATTAAGTGGTTAGAGGACAAGAGTAAATGAAACAAATGTTTCTTCCTGGAGTCAGGGAGCATGGGGAGCACATAAACTGCAAAATCCTCATTCCTCAAGGCTGAAGTCCTAACAAAAAGGAACAAAACATGGCATACATCCATGGAAAAGAGCACTGCAAGCTGAAGTTTGCTGCAAACAAGCTGCATCTTAGAGGTCGATATTGCTCAGCCTCTTCAACCTGCCAGTCTTTTCACCCAGGAGTTTAATTTTAGCTCTGTATTAATTATACATTACAATCACACATAGACATGGGCACGCACACACTCTGTAATGATCATGCCACTATCGTGGACTCACTCTGGAACTTATTCAGGTCACCTCAGCCCCTGTGGGATACGAGGTTGTTTACCATCTAGTACCTCACACTCGATTTTCTCTGGAGATGGCTGCCCGGAAACAAGCCTCTTCCTTCAGAAAGGAAACTCTTTGCCAAGTGGGAAAAGATTTCAGATCTCTACGTCAGATGCCATGCAGGGACCAAAAAAAAGTGTATATGATAATAAAATCAAAACGTTCTGACACTCCATCCTAGGCAAGTGTAGCTTGATGTGCTTGAAGAGCCATATATGTGGTCATGCCTCACAAAGGCAATCCGATTCAGAAATGTGGTTTTTAGGTAGCACAGGAAATGGATATTGAAGGCTTTTCCTGTCGTCGCTGCAGTTTTGGTGACTGCAGTTTGGGCTGGGGAACAAAGACTCAGCAGAAATATCTCTGCACTTCCCCCAAGCCCAGCTGCTTGCCCTTGACATCTTCAAACTGGCACTTCAGTGAGCTCTTAGCCTCTGAGAGCAACACGTGAAGTGTAAGACCAGAAGCATCTATTTATTAAGCCTGGTCACTAAATTAATCTTTCCCTATGGCCAGCTATGAAGTGGAGTTAATGAGGATGAAGCAGAAGCTGAGCTGGGACATATTTAGCCACGGGCTGCACCTCAAGGCCTCACTCTGGCAAAAGAATCAGGACAGCTCCCTCCTGACATCAAAAGGGCACAAAGCAGACCTATGGCAGAGAACTCAGGCACCTATTACTCCCCAAACCCTCCCTTTATCTATTACTGAAAGCCTGGCCATGTGGGGGCTCCCACACAATGCACGCCTCCCAGGACTACAGCCTTCCCACAAGGGTTGGACTTCTTCATTTGTCAATCGGTCAAATATTTATTGCACCCCTCCCACGCTAAGCACTGGGCCATGTGCTGAAGACACAGCAGTGAACAAAGCCAAGTCCCTTCTCTGCGAGACCTCACAGCACAGTGGGAGTAACCGTCAAGGAACCAAACAAATTCACACACGATTTCAGGTCATGATAATACCTTCATGACTGCTATGGCAACCCCAGGAAGGGTGGGGAGGGAAAGCTTCTCTCAGGTAGTGTCATTTTAGCTGTTTCCCACCAAACCCCAGGGTAGAGGCCCAAGTACGCCCTCCAAAGAACACGAAAGACGAAAACTGACCAGAGTTACATAATCCCTGCCTTGATAAATGCTCTTGCCTTTTACCTCCCCCATAACCTAAGGTGGGGTATTTATTATTAGGAACCATGGCAGTGGAATGGATATAACTTTCTTGGCACTCAAACCCCAGGGAGGCCACAGCTTATACAAAGGGACAGACACGGGTCCAGATTTCCCAGCTCCCCAGTGGCTGTGTAACACAAAGCATGTTATTGAACTTCTAGGAGCCTCAGTTTGTTCATTGAGAAGAATGGGTTGATAGAGGGAGGGATTATATTAGAAGGCATGCAAAATTTATCTGGCATCGTTCCTGACTCACAGTAGGGGTTCATCAGAGTTGACAAGGTGTGTGTGTCAGGTACGAAGTTAAGTCCTTTGAGAACTTTTAAAAATGTATTCTCATCATAAAGTGGACACTCTTGTTATCACCATTTTAAAGATGAGGCAACAGAAGCCAAGAGGACTTAAAGCAAATTGCTTTATTTGTAAAGCTGGTGAGCAGCAGAGCTGGCTCTCACCCCTGTTCAAGCTCCAGAACCAGCAATGAACTCACTTCCCAAGCACAACATAGGCACGAGGCAAGTTCTAACCGCAAGCCAAGTCCTCCCTCCTCCAGGTGGAATCAGAAGCCGTCCACCTTAATATTCCATGGTCATCCCAAGCTTCCTTTAAGAAGCTCCCCAAGGAAAAGGGGTTCTATTCTATGTTGACCTTTTCTTTCTGGTTTCTTTTCAACTAACACAGCACAAAGCTGAAAGATCTTTTGGTTAACTGTATTTATTAAGAAAATAGGCTGGAGTGAGCACAGCTGGGGCACTGTGCAGTGAGTGGCCTCTCGCACGCGCACACACACACACACACACACACACGGTGACAGCTTGGGTCTGGGACAGAAACGGCCCATGAGCAGCATACAACCGTGCCACTTATCTCCAGAAGAAAGCTCTCTCCATAAGGATGATGAAAACTTGGCCTGACAAATCAACAAAGTGCAAAGTAGCAAAAGTTCGATGAGACTATCCATGAAAAAAATCCTTTCACCACTCTATAGTCCATTGGAAATTTACACTGAATTAGACAGTTAACTACATACAAACATAAGGGGGAATAAACCAAAAATTAGGTATTTTAATAACAACAACAACTCTGAGATCTGTATTCTAGAAGAGTTGTAGGAATACCAGAAAGGTATATGAGAAAGTACTTTAAAAATGACAAGGTTTTTCATTTGATCCACAAAAATGTAGTAGGTGCATTATTATATTCACAGCACCATTATAAGCATTGGTAAACAAAACAAATAAAAATGCATATCATCAAAACAATAATAATAATAACCATAAATGCTTACCATAGACCCTATTTGTGTAATTATTAAATATTATGAAAATATTAGTTATTTCTGTTTCCTTGGCTTTCAAGTTAACTCCTATTCAAATGTAAGTATCTGACAGTATGTTCATTGTATTGGTTACCTGTCAAGTAAAGCTTCCCCATTCACCAATTTCCTGAGAGTTCATTTTGTTAAGAGAAGGGGGAAATAAAAAGGACCATGTAATCCGAAGGCAGTAGAAGTCCGTGCCAGGTGAGTTTGTGGGGTGGGGGCAGGAATGACGGTGCCTCTCACAATTTAGCCTACCAAAAACATTGGCAACACAAAAGTAATTTCACTATTATTCTCAGTAAACCACCTGCTACTGCTTTCAGAAAAGAAAAAAAAATCACATAACACATTTCAAAGTCAGAAACACTGTGTATGGTCTGAATTACTATTCCTTCCATTAGCATGGATAATCAAGAGTTTACTGTGTGTGCTCAATCAAAGCTAGCCCCAAGCGAGTCCTAAAATATAGCAATTATATAGTTTCCTCCCACTCCTGCCCCGCATAATGGATCCTGAAGGAGAAAGGGTGTTCAAACAGGCTGCAGCATAATTCTTAGCGCGTGGGTAAATCTGAAAAAGTGCAGCATTTTAAAATAGGTAGGAGAAAGGAGCATGGGTGTGTCCTTCTCCGAAACACCAAGAGTCTATTCCGTTTTTCAAGGAAGGAAGATGAGGCCAGGGTGACAAGATGGGATCTGATTGGTTAGTTACTCTGTACTTCCAAAAGAAGATTCCAGGGATTGAGACCATAGGCCAAACCAAAACAGCAATTAGCCAAAAGAAAAGAGAAGGGAGGGGACATGGGGGAGAAGCAGGCAGTCTCCAAGGATTGTCAGATCTCTGTGATAAGAAATGGCACCATTATGCTTGTATTTTCAGAAGTGGCCCTCCTCTTATCCTGGTTTCAAAAGAAGCCCCCTCTATTCACCTTCTCATTAAAATAGCCTCTCCAGAAAAAATGCTGAGACCACACAAAGCAGGACATTCATCACTAGGGCAACCCGTGTACTCAATGAAAGCTGGCGAGCACAAAGGGCTCACTTAAGGCTTTGCAGGGAATCTGGTTCTCTTTGCCTCAGACCATATTTCAGATTTAACACTGGACTCAGGAAGCAAATTCTATTTTTTTTTTGTTTTTTGTACAAAGAATACTTATGAAGAATGAAATTATCCTTTAAATTTCATTTTCCTTTTTAAAGCAAGCAACCTCTTGGGTAGTGTTCAGCACCCAATTTTTATTTACCAAGGCTCTACCACTAGCTACATGCCAACCCATTTATACCATATAGAGACAATGTGGTTAATTGTCTCCCAGGATGCTCTGCATACTACATCTGCAAGGACCATTCAGATATACTTCCCAGCTTTGCCCCTACCTGCTCCCCCCGCACAACTGCCCTTCACCCATCTTTTCTATCAAAGACTACACACACACACACACACACACACACACACACACACACACATTCTTCAGGGCCAGCAAAAACCTACTCAGCTATAGCTCCAGTATAATGTGTAAAATAACACCAGAATCTGGCTGCACAGAATCACACATATAATGGCATTTATTGCAAGTCATTTTTATCTTATTTATTTTTTTAAGGACTTTGAGATATTCAAGTGACAAACAACAACAATAACCCTCCATTCAGTGGAAGCGAGGGGCAGCCTGTCTTATAGCAAAACCATCGTAAACTAACTTTCAGTTAGTGTATGTACCTTATCAACCTTGCTTTATTCCTGGACTCCCTTCAGTATCTCTTCCTTTTCCTGGAGATGGAATAAAACCACTCCATGTGGCCAGAATAATAATATTGTATCTCAGCTTTATTTTAATTTGCTGTTGATAAAGCTTTTTCTCAGTCACTTTTCAGAAAAATAACATCTCCTGAGAAATCATCTTTAGCATATTAGAATCTCAAGCAGAAGCTCCATTGTGGACACCTGGGGCAATTTTCTCAGATATAGGACAGAATTCAGCTGGAGTGTGAAATTGGATCTGTTTGGGTTTTTTTTTTTTTTTTGGTCTTTTTCATGTATTCTGAGGAATGAGGTTGAATTGGTTTTGCACTTCTGTTTCATAAACTATTTTTTCACTTTGTTTTAAATCTGCACAAAACACCTAAGAAAGAAACTTAAAAAGAAACTCAGCAAAAATACTCACTAACTCATATTTACTAACAAAAAGAGATCAGAAAAATAACCAGATGGAGTTAATAATAACCAAAAAGTAACAAGTTCTGAGTCAGGTACCAGGGATTCCAAGATTAGCAAGACACAAAATTCTACTCTATGTTCACTCTAGGTAAAAATAAAGAGAACAGAGTATTTATTCATCTGGAAAGAGAAGTTAAGCATCTCAGAATAGGTAATACCTTGTGGCTACCCACCTAAACAAGAGCTATTTGAAGTCCTTGTGAATTTTCAAGAGTCTAAAAGAAGTCCTGAGATCAAAATGTTTGAAAACTGCTATTCTAGCAGATTGAGTAGGAAGTGAGGAAACGGAGATAGAGAGTAAAAACAATGTTTTCAGGAAGTTTGCTATGAAAAAGAAAGAGATAGTATGTTATTTCGTTTAGAAGGGAACTTTGGGGTCTAAATGCGCACGCGCGCGTGTGTGTGTGTGTGTGCCCATGTAGGCACACATCATTTAAGATAAATAGGATTTAAACTTGAGCAGATTTAAATACTAAGATTAAGGGTCCATTAAAGAGAGAGATGTATGGATGGGTTATGGGGTAGAAAGAATAAAATCCCTTAGAAGAAACAGAGGAATTGGTCTTTGGAGAAGGGACAGCTCTGTCCTTTGAACAGGAGAAAATCAGGAAAGGATTGATTCTGATGATGAGAAAACTTTTGTTTTTGTGGCAGTAAGTTGAGGAAGCTCTCGTTTTATGACTGTTCCATACTCTATGAATTAGGAGGTAAGGAGAAATGTTGGGAGCAGGGAAGAGTAGGGGATTGGGGAATATTTGAACACACTTCTATGGAGAATGTTAGGGACATGACTATAGAAACCAGACAGGATTGCCAGGAAGCACTGAAAATCCTGTTGACTTAAAGTTGAAAACATAACTTTACAGAGGATTCAATCACTGGATTAAAAACTTTTTTACTCTTTTGTCAATTAAAATATACATACAGAAAACTACGTAAAATATATATTTGTAATTAAATAAATATTTCTAAATTTTATCAATACATTTATCCTCCTACCAGATAGTGACGACCATAGAAAACTTTCACTGAATTTACTCACTCAGCATATGACATTATTAACATGCATTTTAAGAGTGTGTTGTAACTTCATAAGACATTATTATTTTACCTAGTAAGTGTTAATTTATATTTACTCACGTATTTACCACTTTCTTTACTCTTCCTTCTTTCATTTTAGGCCTTTCATTTGAGCTTATCCTCCTTTAGAATTTCCTTTACTGATGGTATCTGGTGCAAACACTCCCTATTTTTGCTTGTCTAAAAATGATCTTATTTCACTTTTATTTTTTAAAGTTTTTGTAAGGGTATATAACTCTAACATGGCAGGTATTTTCTTCTAGCAATTAGGAGATATCATTCCACTGACTTCTGGTTTTCATAGATAGTACTGAGACATCAGCAACCATACTAACTGCTGTTTCTTTAAAAGTATTCTGACATTTTTTTCTGGTTTAGATTATTTTTTTCCTTTGGAATTATTTTTCTTTTTCATTGGTGTTCTGCAGTTTTATTGTAAAGTATCTAGGTATGCGGGTCATGTTTATTCTGCTTAGGATCTGATTTTTTTTACACTGCATCAAAAACTAATGCTGTATTTTATGGTGACTAACATAACACAATAAAAGATAATTTAAAAATTAGAAAAAAGATTTGATTTTTTTAATTGAGATAAAGTTCGTAAGTAACATTACATAAGTTTCAGGTGCACAAAATTATAATTCAACATCTGTTGAGCATACACAAAAAGTGACGTCTACAAAAGTTTAGTTCGCATCCTTCACCCATTCTGCCCACCATGCTTGATTGGTTTTTGAATCTTTGGATTGGTGTATTTCATCAGTTCTGCACAATTCTCCATCATCATTTCTTTATTTTTTAAAGATTTTATTTATTTATTTGACAGAGAGAGACACACAGCACAAGTAGGCAGAGTGGTAGACAGAGGGAGAAGGAGAAGCAGGCTCCCCTCCCCACTGAGCAGAGAGCATGATGCAGGGCTTGATTCCAGACCCTGGGACCATAACCTGAGCTGAAGGCAAATGATTAACTGACTGAGCCAGCTGGACATCCCAGTCATCATTTCTTTAAATATTGCCCCTGCCCTTACTCTCTCTCTCTCCTCAAACTAAACATTTATGCATTACTACATGACCTTTAATGTCTCCTTTTTTATATTTTTGTCTCTTTATGATTTATCCTGTATACTTTCTTCTCATTCATACTTCCACTAATCTTTGCATTAATTCTGTGGATAATTTGCTGTTAAATGCAGACACTTGAGTTTAATCTGAGTTATCTTTCACTTTTCATTTTTAGAAGTTTTACTTGGCTCTTTTTCAACCCTGTTATATCAAGTTTTAGAGTTTCCTGTGTTTGACATTATTCTGTTAAGGAGAAAAAGCATAGATTTTTATAATTCGTGTCCACTGATTCCAATTTGTACAGTTTTTGTCGACCTGTTTTTCTGTTATTCCTAATATTTCCTCCTCATAATATTCTGTTGCCTTACATACTTGATTTTGTTTATGACTCCATGCTTTTCACTTTCTCTGAAAAATATTTACAGGGATTCCTTGAAGCTTTGTAGCAAACTACTACTTCCAAAGAGGAGCTGAATTTATTTCTGCCTGGAAATCAAGGGCATTACCACTCTAGGACCACCTTACAACAAATTTTTGTTGTAGTTTCCCTAGACCCCTCAGAATATGTGAAGTTAATCTGAAAATGTACACAAAATTTGGCTTATGGCTACAACTTTTCAAAAAATTTTTTCCTTTCCTTTTTTCTTCTTCTATATGTAGTTTCAAGGCAACCTTTCCAGCAGTTTCTTTCTGATTCACCCTTCCCAGCCCTTTGTGATTATGACTTAATGTGAAGAGAGTCTCTTATTAGATTATCCACTTACATTGGCCCTGGGCCTTAAATAATAATCTCTTACCTATGAGGCCACCAAAAACAAAGTGAAATTTTCCCAACATTAGAATGCCTTTTGGGCCAAGTGAGTTGAATATTCAGCTTACCTCTGAGTTTCTAGTTTTCCTTAAGTTTTGGTCTGCTAATTCCTTAATATCTTTTAAAATTCTGCAATGTTTAAAAGAGATGTTTTTAATATTATGCTCAGCATTTTTAGTTATTTTCAAAATTTGTCCAAGTCACCTAGTCAACCATTACCAAAGTGAAAATCATATTTCTTCAGGAACATTCATCAGCTGAGATATGGGTATAGAGAAAAGGACCCAAGACTGGGGTCTTGCCAAGTAAGAATAGAAAGAAGATGTGGTAAGTCAGCTTAAGGAATTAGTAAAGAATGTCTGAAGCCTTGAATTATATGAACTGGATGAGGAAAGAATTAAAAATAGAAGAAATGTTTGAAACACTGAAAGTAGATGATAAACAGAATAGATATCTCAATGAGGTCAGAGAATTGATATATCGGGAACAACTTAGTGAATGACATAAACAGACAGGAGATTATAGAAAGAGAATGTCTGGGTATATGAGTGCCAGGATGGAGAAGTTTATTGTGACTATGGCTGTAGGCTGTGAAGTACAGAGGTTGAGAAGGTTATTTTGAAGATGAAGAAGTAAAAAATTCTGAGATTTTGTGGTCAGCCAAGATGAGGTCAGAACTAGAAATGGAATAAAAGACCATGAGACAGGACCAGAGTCTTCAGTGAGTGAATGGATGTGATCATTAAAAGGGGAGATTTCAGGAACAAGGTGAAATAGAAGATGGGTACCAGATGTAATTTGCCTCATGAGATCAGGGGAAATTTCATGTAGGGGAAGGAGTAATCACCTGAAATAACTTAAAAAGTAAAGTGATGCGGATTTACAGTCAGTTCTGAGGAATGTCACAAGTAAGAGAATTTTGACAAGGCAAATTTGAAAAACAACCAAACAACTTCTAGACAGGAAATGGTTCTCAGCTTTTATCCTATCAGTGTAGATCTCAGTGAGATCATAAGATTTGCTTTCCTCATGGGGCAAGTGCAACAGAATGCATCATGTGATGTGTGTCTGATTCTGGGTCCTTGTCTCCCCCAGTCCCTGTCCCCCTCTAGTTATTGTATTTGTCTGGGCTTTGTAGCTTTCACAAATAGCTGATTAGGTGACTGCTAGGTGACCTGGTTTGTGTAAATATAATATACTGGTCTTCATGTTCTTTTGTGTTTTATTATTTATAAACTTCTTTTTGTATTGGGAATAATAACCAAAGTCTTTGACAAAAGGTCCTGTACCAGGAAAAGAATCTGGTACAGAGTTTAGCGACCCTCTAGAAGTGTAGGGGTCTTGAACCATCCTTTCTTTTGTGTTCTCCTTCCCCATTTCCTATTTTTGGCCAGACCTTCTATCCTAAAAATCTGACTCCTACCCTAACCCCACTTCTATCCTCCCTCTCAAGAAAAGCCCCCACACATGACACATTTAAATCTTGAAGAAGCTAAAAACACTCCATCCCTTGTTCCCGATTTCTTGTGTCAAGACCACCCCTTGAAGTGGTGTGTATTAATATACTTATATTTGGATGGATCAAACCCACTTTAATCTCTAATCTTAGGGTAGAGAGAAGCAGAAGCAATGAAGGGGCTATTCCATGTAAGAAGTAGGGTCAGGAGACCAAGAAAGGGAAGATGAATGTATATCCAAGTCACTCAGGAACTTTTATGCAAACGCAAGAAACTTATGTCAAAGTGGCCACGAGACTGTTTAAGAGGAGAAGACAGGGGAAGGTAATTCCATGTTTACTGTTAAAAACCAAAGCTTCGTTCAAAATCTTGAATTTATGGGGGGAGGGTAGGAAAGACTGTATCTCTCTGTTCTTTCCCTGATCCCTTCCCTTCATTTCTGAACTGCAGGAGACTGAAGCCCCTTGAGCTTTAGTGACTTCATCTCTGGGGAGTGTTTACTTGATGGCTGATTTTGCTGTGCCAGGTACACTTTCTTTCCCACTCACTATTGTTTTGTAACACACATGCTGACCCCTTTCCCTTCTCTCATTACCCTGGGAAATACAATGAATAAACGAAAACTTATCAATACCAGAAAAAAAAAAAGATTCACTTTCCTGTCTTCAAGAATCAAATCAAAAGCACGAAGTGATTCTAGGAAATGACAGGCAATTTTCCATAAAAGAATTAGCTTTATTAATGGTCCAGGCAAGTGCTCAATAACCTCCAACATGTGGAGATCTCCAGTATAGCTAGTGTGGTTACAACATAGTTTAGAACAATGCTCCCTGGCTGTTTGGTAGGCTATATACCCTGAACAACAAACAAAAGTGCTCAGAGTTTCCATAACAAACATCCAAAAGCCCTGAGCTCACCATTAAAAACAAGCACAAAACTCACAAGTAACTAAGCTTGAGAGCCAATGAGGATAAAACAGCCAAAACACATCTACAGTAGTTTCAAATACTAGAATTAGCAGTATAGAATTTAAAGTATGGTTGATATGTTTAAAGTAAAATAGATTAAAAATAGGAATAAGATGTCCAGCCATATTTGAAAAGGACCAAACAGAACTTCTAATGTGAAAAGGAGAATATAAGAATGAAATTAAAAACTAAATGACACATTTAACAACTGATTAAACACAACAGAAGAAATGGTGATTCAGAGATCTGGAGGACTCCCCAGCATACAGCACAGAGATCCTGAGAGATGGCAAATCTGAGAGAGCGGTAATAAGATAAATGGAGAACATGATGAATGATTATCACATAAATCTGACCACAGTTTCAAGAGCAGAGAAGAGATGGGGTAGAGACATTATTTAAAGAGTCTACGGCTAAGAAACAGTGAAAGAACAACAAATCCCAAGCAGGAAAATTTTTTGAGATCAATTTACACCTGAACTCAGTTTAGCAACACTACTGAATGCCAAAGAGCAAATTACCTACAAAGAACAACAGCAGAATTAAATGAAGTTTTTTTCCGTAGAGGACCAAAGAGTGACTATTTTAGACTTTGCAGGTCCAACAGTCTGTTGCAACCATCAGACTCTGTGCTTTTAGTGTAAAAACATCCACAGACAACATAGAACTAGGTTGTGTTCTAATAAATCTTTATTTATAAATACAGGCAACAGAAGAGATTCTGTCTGAGAGCCATAGTCTGCTAACCCCGGAACTACAGAATGACAACATTTCTCTACAGTAATAATGGCATCCAAAGAAAAAGGCCTAGACTGAAGCCAGGTAGGTGCCTCCTATTCTCTTCCCCAGGACCGCACTTGCCTTCCCAACCCAAAGAAAGCGGGTCAGCCTGAGAAGCTGCAATTAAGAACGTTCCTGCTTAGTCTCTCTCACTGAACCTGAAACTGCAAAGCAGGCCTGTAACTAAATGGGGCCCAATGGATATCAAGTGGTGCCAAGAAGAAAACGGCTCCAACTTCTCCAGCAATATCCCTCCAGCAATAGTCACCCAATACTACCAATATAGACAAAAGCTTTAACCCAGAGAGCCCACAGAAAGTTATCTCGAATCTGCTTTCACTCTCCCCCAGGGCTCACACGCCCCTCCTCCACTCCATGGCTACATAAGCAGGGACCGATCCTTTTCACAGTGGTTACCAATACTACTTTCAAGAAACTAAAAGAGACCAGTTTATGGAAGAGAAATTATGCCCACAAATTCTATGACTATCTCAAAACAGTAATGCCAGAAAGGGGACTCTACCTCTAGAAATGTAGTCAGGCATACCATATAAGATGACAGAGTGGGAAAAAGAGCGCTTCTGAAGAATGTCTTTTCCGGTCAGTGCTCAAAGCGGGGGGTGGGGGGCGGGGGGTAACAAGAACCTCAACCCAAACTGCATCAGGCTCCAGAGTGAGAACAAGGAACAACGTTGCAAATGCCAACACACTGTGATGAGCACACTCAGGCAGGGTTCCCAGAAGTTTAGGTTAGCATTAATCATTGCTCCTAATTGCTGTCAGTTAACTCTCCTGAGCCCCTCCAGGCCAAGCCATCATCCCATGAAACATGTTGTCTTCCCTTATAATGCATTTTCTGTCTTGCCAGTAACAGAATCTGTGGCTTCGGTGTTCTTTACAGAAACACTGATCGAATTACCCTGAGACCTTTTTGTGTGTTCTGGGTTACTGGGCAGAATTCCAGAAACAAATGCTTACATTATCCTCAAATAGAATACCAAACTTTCCAAGACTGCTCAGAAGTAAATGTTTCTCAGTCATTTCAGGCTTCACCACTGATTAAGGCCCAGCACACTTGACATCCTGCTCTCTGGCCACTATGTTACACAGCCCACAAGTCATCTCCTAACTTCTAAGATCATTCTAGTAAAGGCCCTTTCCTGCCGCAGCATCCTGAAGTGCAAACAGGCCAAATTTCTTTGTCCCTCCATCCCACAGGCTCCTCACCCAATCTTGTCAGTCTCCTTGTAACCTGCATTCCATTCAGTCTATTCACTTAAGAAACTGCTGCCTACTCAATTATTTAACTGCTCAGGGAAACACACACACACACACACACACACACACACACACACACACACACACACACACACACACACACACACCCTGTTTTCTCCCTTAGTATGCTTCAATATTTTGCAACATTTTGGAAATTCTTTCTAATGGCATCCCGAAAACCTATCATTCGGGGGACACTGAGATCTACAGCTTGCATGACTTGTCTGAGATCAACAGTGCCAGAATCAACTGTGATATTCCTTCTGCTGGTTTTCCTACCATATCCCTCATATCTTCAAACTTAAGCTTTTTTTATGTGCCCTATGATTCCAAAATTCCCAACTTTTCCTACAAACACTGTTGATTACATGCTTTGCCTGCATCTTTACAGAAAAAACAAAAATTAAATCTTTTTAAAAGATGTATGGGACCAACAGAAGCTTCATAAGTGAATATTCATGTCAATTTGACTTTCACTTGACCTTCAAGTGTCACTGTTACTTAATAGGAAGTTATCAAGATGATAGCCCAGCAGATGCTGCCAAATGAAAATTTTGCTGCAATGAGCTTTTTATGAAATATTGAGGCTAAGCAGAGAACCAGTTCCTCTGACAAAAATACTCTCAGTCACTCCCCATACTATATCACAGTGTGGAGGCTGCAGGCACTCCAGGCTTTCTATCGCCAGCAATGACATCCTGAATGTGCTTAGCTGGGAAACAGTCAAGATCAAGAGATGACCTTTTTATTGCTGATTGTGAGATCATCTTCATTCCCACAGGTTTACATTCAAAATGAAGGTTTGGTTTTTCTGCTTTGTTTTTTTTTTTTTTTTAAATCACATGGTATTCAAGGAGATAAAAAAATATCTCCCACCGAGCAGGAAAGTCAATGGCAGACTTTCCTCCTGCAACCCTGTGAGTGGCTGTCACATCCCAGAAGCACACTGCATTCTCTCCCCTCCGTGGCAGTCCCTCTTGGCCCCCCAGCCTCCCCTCGGGTCAAAAAGCTATCACATACTTGTTTAGAAACACGATTTGTTATTCAGTTGACACCTTTGACCTACCAGGTCAGTGAGGTGACCCTCCGTTTGGAGGAAGGAAAGGAAGTGATAACTAGCGATACTGCAAATGAGCAACCAGGATGTTCTGTGCAGAAGGAACATGATGCTGAAGGCCACCTGAGTTGCTTTCAGCTCTTGCTGTTTCACCTGGCTGGCGCACTCAGATCAGATGACATTTGCTGAGCACCCGGGGGGGCCAAGAGCACATTCACTATTCTGCAGAGGGACTCAAGGGTAAGCTGCCTTCTACAGGGACAGGTTTAGGAGAGAAGGGACATGTGGCATTCCTCTGGAGATACTGAAAGCCAAAGGCTTCTCCGTGCAGGGCTGGGTGAAATGAGGCATACGGTGCACTACCCTTTGAGAACACTCTCTGACAACACCATGGTAACCTTCAGTTTCACTGACCGCAGTGGCCCCTCTATTCTATTCCTGGCATGATGCTCAGTGCTGACTGGGATTCATTTCTCCCTATTCAGCTCAAGTTGTAGTCACATACTAAAATGCACAGCGACAAGATTTCCTAAGGCTTTCAGGTGCATTCAGCCTGGTGGGCTGCAGGATGCTACATTACTAGGTCCAATGGCTAAATGAAGGCACCTATTGCTTCCAGACTGCAGTCAGAATCCAAACAGATGCTGTCTAGAATTAGTTATCCGGGAGCCAGTTAAGGATCCTTAAGGATCCTTTGAGTCATTTATGCAACAAAGTATTTTTAGAGTGTCAACTATGTCCCAGGCATTATGCCCCACCCTGGCTGACACAAATATAAATAAAACAGAGCCAGGACAAGCTCACAGATAAGTATAAGAGAGAGAGAGAAGTACACACATATGGTGAGTGTCATTAGTGATTAGTGGTAAGTGCAAGGTCCTCAGAAGAACAGAACATCTAATGTAGTCTGAAATGGATGAGAAGATTTTCTTAAGAAAGTCTGGCAAAAAAAAAAAAGGAGGGGGATTAAAAAGTGGATATTCCAAGCAAAAAAATATATATAAGCAAAGGAAAAGGGCAAGAAGTAGGAGATTGTGTGCACGTACTTTGCCATTGCCAGAACGTTAACTGTGTGTACATAGAAGGGATGGTGAGTGGCCAGTAGTTAGGAAGCCAGGTAGAGACCAGGTCAAGAAGAAAATTATGTCCTCTATAAGGAGCATTATTCTACAGGCACTGAGCATCCAGTGAAGTCTCTGAGTAGGGGGAGAACATAGGCAATTTGCGTTCCTGAAAGATCATTCTGGCAACAGTGTGGAAGAGAGGGCTTAAGAATAAGACTAAAGGGAGGGAGAACACTTAGCTTTTTCCGAAAGCTGAGGTAAGTAATGAGGAGGGCCTGTCTCTTAATCCCTCAGATAGCTGACCACCATGTCTGGAAACCAGAGGCATTCCCAACTGTTTACAGTGCACAATCGACTTTGAGCCTGGGACAAATTTTCTGTGTGAAGTGTGTCAGACTTAACCTGGGAATGTCCTCCTAAAGTGCATGGAAAACAGGCGGGGAAAGGTTGAGAGATACCATCCACACCCCTACTCCCTTCCCATCTCTTCCCCAGTTGCTTAGGTGTGCTTGTGACCCCCTGTCATGAATGCCCAGACAGACCCACACCTGGATGTGTCCTGGCTGGCTTTTCTGGCCTGGGGTGGCTCTGCCATATCCAGGTCCATTGTTCATTTTCCCTGTCTCTGCTAATGTGTGAGGACTTGCTTCTCATCTGTTTTGTAATCATTGTCATCTCTTCCCCTTCCTAAATAAACCCGCAGGGCTGACTGCTCCTCACCAGCTCCATACAGTGGCTGCCTAAATTCAATGTCATATAAAGCCTGATGGGGTAAAGAATAAATCCAAGTCCATTAGAAAGGACAGTGTACTGTTTGCTTCCTTCTAGTAACAACATCAGGCATTTCAGCCTTAGACGCAGAGTGTCTTCCTGTTGTGAGGCCAATCCGGTCTCCTTTTAATCCTTCCAAGGCAGGGAATCATTCTCTCTTCATAACCCAAAGGGTAGTGGCATTCACAGTTCCCAAATAGTAAACCCTACTCAGTCTTCAGTTACCCCCATCCCGCTTGGGGGAGCCTGTGTCAAGGCTCTTAGCTCCTCGTTTGGACATTGCCAAGAACATTTTTCTGGTCTGCAGACTGTCCCTTGCTAGGTGACTGTCACACTGCCAGCCCCTCAGCATGCCCTGGTGATAAGAGAAACTTCTCTTCTCCTTTTCTGCCTTTATTAAAAAATCAGAGAGAAAGAGAGCATACCTGGACACATTCTTGTACATTTTCAGTTCTCGTCACACTTCTCAACTTTAAAGAGAACCAAGGAGACAGGTATCTATACACCACCTCCTTCCCATTCCCTACAAAAGACCCTCAGCCCTGTTTTCTGGATGCGAGTATCAGGGAACAATGGCAGAAACACACAACCATGATTGCCCTCTTCTGTTGCAATGTCCTATGACACTATAACTGCCACTTGATTTTTGTTTCTTCCCCTAGACTATAAACTCCCTGAGGAAACTGGGGCTGTTTCCCCATTGTCCTCAGTCCCAGCAGAGTGTCTGGAGGTCTGTAGTTGTCCAACTGATGTTGGCTGAATAAAGGCATAGTGGCTACCTCCAACTTCATGAGCAAAGGGCTATTCAGTTAGGCCTATGACATGAGCCAAGGCACTTTGAGGGCTGTACCTCTGAGATACTCATGACCTACAGGCTGCACTTGCATGAATGAAGAATGCTCTGGCTTTGAGGTCAATACTTTTCTTTCTAGGAGAGCTGCAATCCTGGGCAGGTATTCCTGAATACTGGTTTTAAAGAACTAATCAAAAGAATAGAAAATTCTCCTAGCTATTGGAAAGTAAGGACAAGAAAACATGTGCACCCTCTAAAAGGAAAAAGCACACACCCTGGAGAGGAGGCGTTCATGGTGACTGTAAGTGACAAGGTTGGGCTGATGGACAAAATTGCAAAAGGCAGTTGGCTCTCATGCCCCCTCTTCTTCCTACTGGCACCATTTCCCATCACAATTCATGCCATGGGGCTCGTGACATTGGAAAACATTTACAGCAATATGGAACTTGTGGGGAGGTCAGAATGATCAGGTCATGTCAGGCCTGGCATGAGGCCAAGCATCTGGCCCTGGAAATAGGGGGACTATCCCAGCTGTACCCAGACAGACTCCACAGTGTCCAGAGTGCAATTAACTTCAGGCATAATTTAGAAAACAACTGGCATCAATTCCAATTTAGCATAGGGAGACTGACCTCTGACAGAGCAGAGTGAGGAGCTCTGCTGACCCACACACCAGTGAAACTGGTGAACGTAATTAAAAAAAAAATCATTTAAAGCTTCTGGAAATGGTTCTAAGAGCAAATAGAATGTACAATATCTATTCAAGGAAATCTGAAAATTTGGTAAGAAATGTGAGGATCTGTGGAATCGGACCAAGATCCTTTCCTCCCTCCCACTCTCAGCTCAGCGAGGCAAAGATCCCATTCCACATGACCACAGCCTCTAGCATAGGGCTCCCTCTTTTCCCAGCTCCCAGCCAGAGGGCCTTCTTCCCTGGAGAAACAGGACTTCAGCATTTCTCATCCCACCCCATGGACCTGATGCTAAGTGTCAGGTGGGTGCCATCAAGAGGTGGGGGCTCCTTCTTTCCCCTAACCACTGGGAGGGCTGCCAGGAGTAGAGGCTCTACCTCGGGCACCGCAGGCCAAGAGCAAGGCAGCCCTGGTTACCCCTGCCCTGCCTCATGAGACAGTGGTTCCATACCAGAAGAGGCAGGCAAGAAGACCTCAAATTGCTGCGTCTACATTCCACTGAGCACTGAGCTCCTGGAATGCAGTTATCACCCAGAGAGAAACTCATTATTTACTCCACCCCGAGTTCTAGAGCCCTGCTTCATAGATGTTTGTCTGGAAGGAGAAGCACAAACAGAGAGCTCATCTCACTCCAAAGGAACTGACTTCATTTGCAATGGAGCAGGGAGAAATTCAACTCTAAAGGTCTCTCACGAACAGTGGAGTTTATGGTGAAAGGCAATAGAGAGGAGATTTATATATTTCATGAAGAGACAGCCTAGACTGTAGGCCAGTTAGTTTAAAGGAAAGAAGCAGCAAATAAGGCAGCAGGGAGGAGCCCTCCTAGGGTCAGAACAAGCCAAGCAAGGACCTTGGGAACTCCTCCATCAAAGGAGCCACAATTTGATTGGATTGCTGTGTAGGGCAACTTAGATCCCCAGGTTATTACTGAAAACAACAGAACAATCATCAGGCAATTAGTGGAGGTCAACAGCTAGGTGAGGTCAGGGACAGAGTGTCCATGTCCAGAAAGCCCTACCAATACCAGTGTCTTCCCAGGGTCACTGTGGGTATGCCCAAAGCTGCATCCCATAGACAAGCAACATCAGAGGCTTAACACTGCTGGACGGAAAAACACTTTACTCAAATAATAGTAGCCAGTCACTAAAAAAATAAACAAACAAGTAAGAATAACAAGTCCTGGGATGGAAGCTATACCCAGAGTTGCTACAATATATTATCCAAAATTTCTGGCATCTTCCCACTTATGAGACAGGCAAATAAAGAGGAAAGTATGATCCATACACAGGGGAAAAGCAGGCAGGCACCACAAATTGCCCTTGAGAACAACGGGATGATGGATTTAACAGAAAAAGATCTCAAAAGAGCAATTAACAATATGTTCACAGAACTAAAGGGAACTGTGGTTAAAGAAGTAAAGGAAGTTTGTATCAAGAGATATTGATAAAGATATGATTATTTTAAAAAATGGAAATTCTGGAACTGGGAGGTATAATAATTGAAATGAAAAATTCACTAAAGTTGCTCAAAAATTGATATGAACTAATAGAAGAAAGAATGATGAATCTCAAGGTAGATCAATAAAAGGTAAGGAAATAAAGAACAGAGAGAAAAAAGAATGAATAAAAATAATGACAGCCTCAGAGAAATGTGGCACATTGTCAAAAGCACCAATACATGCACAATGGGAATACCAGAAGGAGAGAAAGGAACAGAAAAACTATTATAAAAAATGGCTTTAAAATTCCAAAATTTACTGAAAAACAATAACCTACTCTGGAAGGTCAGTGAACTTCAAGTAGGATAAATGCAAAGACATCCAAAAACAGACACATGATAGTAAAAATGCTGAAAGTTAAAGAGAAGGGAAAAAATTTCATAGTAACAAAAGGAAAACCACCGTCCTTAACAAGGAAACTCCTATAACATTAACAGCCGACTTCAGAAGAAACACTGTAAGCCAGAGGCAGTGGGACAATATATTTAAAGGGCTCAAATAAAAAAAAAATAACTGTCAGTCAAGAACCCTATATGCAGCAAAACTATTCTTCAAAACTGAAGGCAAAATACTTTCTTAGGTGAACAAAAACTGAAAGATTTTACTGCTAGCAGACCCACCTTATGAGAAATATCAAAGTTCTTTAGGTTGAAAAGAAGTGACCCAGGTCAGTAATTCAAATCCACACACACAAAAAAACAAAGACCACCAGTAAAGATAATTCCATAATTATTATATATATATATATTTATAAATGCCTATTTTTCTCATTTCTGATAAATGATTCTTTTAAAGGTTTTATTTATTTATTTGTCAGAGAGAAAGCACAAGCAGGGAGGCGGAGAAGGTGGCAGGCAGAGGGAGAAGCAGGCTCCCTGCTGAGCAGGGAGCCTGATGTGGGACTTGATCCCAGGACACTGGGATCATGACCTGAGCCAAAGGCAGATGCTTAACTGACTGAGCCACCCAGGCATCCCTCTAATAAATGATTTTAAAAAGCAATTGCATAAAATGGTACATATATAATGTAATGTAGGGCCTAAATATATAAAAATGTAACAAATGTATAATATATTTGCCAATAACAGCAGAAATGAAGTGGATGGGGCAATGTTGTATTGGTCTTAGGAAAGGACTACGGATGGTAAAGTATCATTGGTTCTGTAATAATAGATATATCTAATAATAACACCACAAATGAAGAGAAAATGGATTAGATCTATATAGGAACAATGTTTCTCTACATCACTGAAATTAAGCTAGTATAAATCTAAAGCTGATTCTGATAAGTTGAGACACGTATGGTATACTCTAAATTAACCACCTAAAAAAGAAAACTTCAAAAAACATAGTTAAAAAAATCATTATGGAAATTAAAACACTACAAATCTAGTGTAGGGTCACAGAATTATTTTCAGAATCTGTTGGGCTATTGGCCATCAGCACTAAGGAATCTTGCCAAAAGTATCACCACCAGGTCCAGTGGCCTGGGGGAAATGAACAGAAATGCAGCCCTAGGACACTAAGGAATAGACAAGAAGGAAACAGGACATCCACATGCACATACTTACTAAACTTGCTTGTCTACAGGATGAACAGTTGCTGGTCATGCTTTATCCCTTATCATTTGACCAGAAAAGTGCTAACACAGAATGTAACATAGAGAAACCCAGAGACAGAACCAAGCTGAAGTTTCCCCACAGGAGCACGAATCAGAATCCCCTGGATGGCTTGTTCAACCACAGATTGCTGGCCCCAATCAGAAACCCCCAAGTTTCTGATTAGGTAGATGCAGTGGGGCCCAAGAATATGCACCTGTAGGAAGTTCCCAAGTGATACCGATGTGATAGTCCAGGCACTACAATTTGTGAACGACTGGCTGCCCTGATGTGTGAAGCCCATGATGCATAAATAAATCTAAAGCAGGTGGAGAATGTAGGTCATACCCTAAAATACAAGAACCTACTTCCAGATAAATGGGGGTGATAAGTACAGCAGGAAAATATGCAGCAGGTATAGTGAACATCTAGTTGTTTTGCCACCCCAAATCCTTTTGCACTCCTAGGAACTAGACACCAATTTCCCTCAAGGAAACACTTTCCTCCCTCACTTTTAGTCCATATGCTTTGGAAGGACTTCATGACTTACCTTTACCTCAGGAAAAAGGTTGTGACAGGCTTTACATTTCACCCCCGCTCCAGTACTTAGTTCAGAGGTGGGTAACCAGAGCTAGTAAGATTTGAGGAGACTTTTTCTTCACGGAGACAGAAGGAGAGAGGAAGTGAGAGAGGGGGAAAGAGCAAGAGATTTGTGTTTGCAACTGCCACTTTGCCACTTTGTGGAGCCTAAAACTGAAGCCATTTTGGGGGTAAGCCAAGTTGGAGAACAAGAGGATCCTGGTGTGGTCATTTGAGGCCTGGCACAAACACACCTGAAACTTGCATTGCCCTGTAAACCAATTAAATTCCCTTTTCATTTGAGCATTTTGGATTGGGCTTTGCAATTTGCAATATAAAAATAAGAAATTTTTTTTAAAGGAGGGAAAGCAATTTAGTGTGACAAATTTAGTAATGACACATTTAGAATGACAATTTAGTGACCAATTAATAGACAAAGCAGAACAAGCCACATATCATAAGTGGGCATTTCCGAATCTGAGTCTATGCAGAGTCACAAAGGGAGACATTCTGAATGGTAATGGGGCACAGGCTCCTAAAAAGGCACCAGACCAAGATTGTCAGGACCTGGATGAATAGCGTGACCATGTTAAGTACAAAGACAGAAGCCCAGGTGTGAAGATTCAGCCAAATCTGGCATTCAGAGGAGTGTGGGAAGCAAATAAGAGGGCAGGGACTTGGAACAAACAAGGGACCCAGGGGTAACCTAGGAGGAACCTGAGGCCAAGGTGTGGGTGACATCAAAAGGAATCACAGATTCCTGGGTCCTCCCCCATTGCCAACTTTCTGACGTCACATCCTACCATTCTCTCTCACCGACCCCACTCTAGACATGGTAGCCTCCTCACTTGTCTCCATCTAAGTCAAGCATGCTCCCACCTTGGAACCCCTGCCCTTGGTTCCTGTGCCTGCTACCTCTTGCATCAAACACTTGCATGGCGGATTCCCTCATTTCCTTGAGGCATCCACTCAAATGTCAATGTATCAGACTGGTCTTTCTGAATCAGTGTGTATAAAAATAGCAAGACCCCACCTCCAACCTGGCTCACTGGAACCCCTTCTCTTGCTCTCTTTCTCTCCACAGTGGTTGTTACTATCTGACGTATGATATAAGTACTTGTTGGTTAATAGCTTCTCCTTAATAAAATGGAAACTCCATGATGGCACAGGCTTGGGGTTTTTGCTGCTATATTCCTGGTACTTAGAATAGTCCACACCATAGTATGTGCTCAATAAAATATCATTGACTAAATGAATGAATGGATTAATTAACAAACCGGGATTTAGCAGCCACAAATGGGCCACTGAATCCTAAGTCTGTGTGTCTATTATTACCACCTAATAAATCTTTGTGTTCTTTATTCTATCCCTCATAAAAATCAATAAATGTAATTAAGAGTTTCTCTGAGATATATAAGCTGTTATAGCAGATGACTGAACCTGGGGTGGGGGGTTGTGGAACACCGATAGCCAGTTGGTCAGAAATACAGGTGACAAATCCTATGAGTACAGGTGGGACTTGTGCCTAGAGTCTGGAGTGGGGGCACCCATGAGGGACTGAGCTGTAAATATGGTGGTCTGTGCTAACTCTGGGTAGGTAGTATCAGGATGAATTAAATTGTTGATTATAGGACATCTAGTTATGTCCACAAGACCTGGAGAAGTGCTTGGTGTGGAAAACCCACATAAAGGATGTCAGAAGTATTGTGAGTAGTGAAAAGAGAATTTTCCTTTATTTAACCTGGCTTTACACAAAAACGTCTGAGAGATTCTATAATCTACATCTATGAGTCCACATAGAACTTTATAAAAAATGTATCATGGGGTGCCTGGGTGGCTCAGTGGGTTAAAGCCTCTGCCTTCAGCTTAGGTCATGATCTCAGAGTCCTGGGATCAAGCCCCACATCGGGCTCCCTGCTCAGCAGGGAACCTGCTTCCTCCTATCTCTCTGTCTGCTTCTCTGCCTACTTGTGATCTCTCTCTCTCTGTCAAATAAATAAATAAAATTTTTTTAAAAATGTATCATAGGATCATCCACATAGCAAAGAGTAAAAACAGTTTGGAGTGGTGCATTTTCTCCCCTGCTGAATATGACAAAATTAACTTAAATGATAGATTAATAAATTTGCATATTCTAATAATGCTTTCCATTCAGGTTTTTAAAGACTCTTTTCTGTGATAAATCATAGTAACTACAAAATTGGTAGATAGTGTATGGTTTTCATACAATTCACATTTTTATATTCTTACCGTTGAAGTACATGCTACCCTACATAGAGGCACAATAAGCACAGTGTAAGTCAATGTGTAAATCAAGAAGTGGGTACTTGAGCATCTCTGGCTCTGCTTTATGTCCCTGCGATAATAATTATCAGGAAACACAAAATGAAATAGAGCTTGGCTATTAAATGCAAAAGAACACAACGTTGTAACTTTGACAAGGCTTTTCAAACACCTGTTTTGCTTAAAACTCAAAATATGTCATTACATGTGTGTCAATTTATGTAACTATTATGTCAAAGCTATTTTATTTTTGTATCACAGGAAAGTATTTGCATTTTAATTCATTTAAAATAAAATAACATGAAACATTTTAATTTATCTTCCAATATTTTAAAATAAATCCAAGAATCTTCTGGGCTAGCTTACCATGTATGCTTCTTTTTAACAAACAAATGTGTGCTTTAACGTCTCCTTTCTGATGGACTCACACCAACTGAGCAATGTATAGATGAAATTATGCTACATTCTTTGGGAGACTCTCTAAGAAACAAGACTGTATAGCAATTTATCCTTTCTTATTAACTATACTGCTTGTCTGGCCTTAGGGACTCACTGCCCAGACGTTCTGTCCATTCAAACAACTGCTTCATAATAATTACCAGTTGACTGGCTGATTCACTCCTACAGGTTAACTGGCTTGAGCGTACATAGCTGGCATAAATTCTCTCAAAGGAAGTTTTTTGGTTGAATTTCCCAAAAATTAGAAGGCATTTCCTGGAAAGCATCATGGGCCTGGAATTTATTTCCTCTACCATTTTGACAAAGCCCGTGTCTGCTAGACTTCTGGGCACCAAGAACACAACGTCTTTCCAGGCTTTTTGTGTCTCTCCAATGTATCGCAGAGATGAACTTGGCTCTGGAATATCTCTTCATCTGTGTCTCTATGATGACAACCAGCTGAAAAGGGAGAAATTAAGTCAATCAGCTGATTGCTTTCTTTGCACAACTCCAACAGTTTTGGCAGATTTTCTTCCTCCTTGCCTTGCCTGATTGTTTAGAGACCATGTCAATAAAGGCATTGCTAAATGTGAGACTGAGGATTATAGAAGCGAGTAGCTTTAATAGGAATGTGAAAGTCTAACTAAAATTGAACTAAACACTATAAAAAGTACATAAATAAAAAACACCAAAATGATTACTACAGACATGGTAATGAGGAAGAGAAAGGCCAAAAACTTGAAGAGACAATTTTATTTTCAATCTTCCATGAAACATCTTTTTAAAGGAACTGTCTGCTCATCATTCATGGTGGCTGTTGGGACTATTTAGATGGTGGTCTAATAGGAGAGCTACCACCTTGGTCTGCTCTCTCCAGGCACCAAAAGCTTGTCTTCACTCATAGGTGTCATACTGTTTGAGTATTTATTGTTAATCTGAGAGGAATTTTTAAAGTGAGTCTTTAAAAAGAAAAAAAACTGGGTGAGAAAAAATGAACTTCACCAAGGAACAAGAAAACTTACTATAGACCAAATCTAATACTAATACTAATACTAATGGCTGCAATGGTTAATTTTATGTGTCAACCTTACTGGGCCATAGGGTGCCCAGCTCTTTAGTCAAACATTACTCTGGGTTTTTCTGTGAAGTTGTTTTTGGATGCGATTAACATTTAAACCAATAGTCTGAGTAAAGCACATTGCCCTCCTCAGTGTGGGTGGACCTCACCCTTTGTTGGAAGGCCTAAATAGAGTAAAAGGCTTACCCACGCCTTAATAAGAGAGAATTCTCCTGCTCCATGGCCTTCCAGTTAGAACATCATCTCTTCCTGATTCTATAGCAGCTTCTGGCCTTTGAATTCAAATTGTAGATTTGGACTTGCTGGCCTCCATTATTATATGAACCAATTCCTTATACTAAATAAATCGATCTCTATATATACACACACCACACACACACACACACACACACACACCCATATATGTATATATATGTACATTCTATGTTGCTATATAATCCATGTTGACCTCTTTTTCTGGAGAACCCTGACTACTGCAATGACTATAATATATTGAGCACTTGCTCTGTACTCACCACTGTGCTATGGTTATTACCCCTACTATCTCACTTAATCCTTTCAACAACCCTGTGAGTTGGGTCTCACTCATTGTGCCCATTTTATGCATGATGAAACTGATTTAAAGCAGGTAAATTACATTACCAGGATCATTGAACCAATATGTAGTAGAGCCAGGGCTAGAATAAAACATATTGCTCCCCATGTTTTATTTTTGTGTATTTATTTTCCTACCTTTATTGTGGGAGAAATTCTTAGTGCTTACCAAAGATTCATATGCTCCTCTACATTTTCCAGTCCTCCTTTCAGTTAACTGGGACTGTGGGAATAGTGCTGTCCAATGAAGTACATGTGGGTATAACAGGTGACCTTATGGACCAAGACATTAAGAGCTGATATGCCTCCTTTATTTCTCTTTGACTGCCTGCTGACCCTGGAGGACACCCGTTCCAGCTGGCATAGTTACAAGATGAAAGCAGCCCAGGTCGCTGAGTCATCTTTTGGAGGAGAGCCACAAAGGAAAGTCATCTAAGCCACATCAAACTCTAAGGGAGTAGGAAATAAACTTCTATTGAGTCAAGCTATTGATACTTTAGTGTTGTTTTGGTACACCTATTAAACTCCAATTAACACCAACTAGATCTGATATCAAAAGTGATAAGTATTTGAAACATAATGATACATTTATGAATATAACATGGCACAGTGAAGCTTTGGAACCCAGCTACCTAATTCAAATCCCAATTCCACTAGGACTAGAGCTTAGACAAATAACTGACCTTGGCTGTTTACTTAACCACTCTGAGCTGTTCTTGTGTAAAAAAGGGTTTTTTTCTAATAGGGTCATTATAATGACCAAATGAGTAAATAGACCTAAAGCTTTATGTTGGTATCTATTAAGACTATAAAAATGTGCTATTTATATAAACAATAATTTGACAATGTAAAAAAAGTTTTTACTCTCATTCACTCAAGTTTAAATGAAATTATATGATCCACCCTAACTACATTCTATGGAATGTACTATACAAAGATGAATGACACATGGCCCTATTCACAGAGTTCACAACTTATTAGAGGAGACAGCCATATTAATGTTATTGATGTTAAAATTCAATAAGTACCATAAAGAACCATTTTCTGGGTTTCACAACTATGTCTTGTTCCAAAATTTTTTCATTTTCAGTGCCTTCTAGAACGCAACTGAGGAACTTTGGCATAAATAACCCAGCCTACACCACTGATGAGGAAAAGAGAGCATGGGTCTCCCAATTCGCTTCCTGCTTGTCCTCTCCCAAACCATGCTGTTTCCTAGAACACAGATTTCAGGAAGTCATTTTACTACTTAAAAATTTCTGATACAACTCCACTGATTATAGAATAAGATGGTGTACAGTAGCAAGATTCACCTGCATCCCCAAACCATCTGCAGCTAACATCCTCTCTGGTCTTCTACCAGAAAATACGTGAGATGTAGTATTGAGAACAAGAAACCCTGAATGCTGAGACCTAAGGTCTACCTCTTAATGTCTTTGAGTCTTGTGTGAGAAACTTCACTTCTCTAGATCAAGTTTCCCCACCTATAAAAATGAGATGTTAACTGTTCTTTATATCTAACAAGGGTGCTCTAAGAGTCAGATGACATCCTAAATGCCAAAGTGATTTATGATTTATAAGTATAAATCACTATATATAAGATAGATATAGATACAGATACAGATATATGTATGGTAAGGCAATGCTTCTGAAACTTCTGTACAGGGAAAAAAAAATTCTTCTGAGAATGTTAAATATGTGTTCACCCATGTAATTTCCCCAGAGATCTTGATTCAGTAAGTCTAGGATAGAGACGCGTAACTGATTTTTCACCAAATACTCCAAGTGATTCAGACGCAGGTGGTCTGTGGACCACACTGTGAAAAATGCTAAGTGTTGCAAATTCCACAAGGAAGAGTCCTAACAAAGGTAAAGGCTTTTTGATCCAACAAAAATAGATCTTGGTCAACCTACTTTTCTATTTTCATCATCATTATAACAATTATTGTCAGACTACTAGCAAACTAAAAACATGTACATTTATTGAGAGACCCAGAAAGTTTCATAGATTTTCATATCATTTCAGTCCTTGGAAAAAATAAAAATATATAGCTTTACTCCTAATTTAATGATAAGGAGACTGAGGGTCAGATTCATAGAAACAAATTTCAAATCTCTGATGCCATATGGAATAGAATTTGAGAACTTTTAGATTCTGAGTATAAACCTATAGATTTTCATTTCTCATGGCTGCCTTCTCAGTAGAGCGAGGACTGGCCAGAAGCCAGACTTTGTGGAAGCTCTTGAGGTGTAAAGGTGGCTATTATCAGTCCTGATGAGCTTCAACTCACAAATCAATATTTTCCCATTACCAGCTCTGCCTCCAGACATTTTTCGTATCTGAAACATTGAAAACATTACCTCTATTACAGTCATTCCCCGTCTCTCTATTGACCATGTGACCCAAGGCAGCTCATGGGTGGTGGAATGCCCTCTGCAGCTGTCACTAAGAAAGCTGCCCTGATCACAGATTAAGAAAAGACCGATGGTGATAATGCTCAAAGTCACTTCCTTCGGTAGAAATTCCAAATAAAGCTCCATTCTTTCTCGATAGTGACAAATGTAAATAAGGAGCTGAATTTTTATATATAAATATATGCAATCGCTTCATTGACTAAAAGCCCTCTGGCAAAGACAAAATGAAGCAATCCAAAGGTCTTATACTTTTGCCACCCAATTAGCTTGTTCTGTGTTTTGTTTTTGCTTTTAAACTCCTGATAAAATAAGTAAGGAAAGGATCACATAATTTTCTGACTAAAGCAAATGGAAGTCTCAGGGGAAAGAAAGAACTTACTTCTCAAACATAGTGTATCTTAATATTGCAATTAATAGCTATAATAAAGCAACCTAAAATTCAGAGGTGCATGATGATATAGAAAAAATAATTCTATATATAAAAATAATAAAGCTAAGATATCTTTAAGTCCAAATAAACCTTTATTTTACTTGAGAGAAGCATTCATATTTTTATTTACTCCTTGTTGTCTGCTTGAAGCTAAGTGGTTATAAGGCATTAACAGAAAAACTTCCAGGAAATGAGGCAAAGTCATAAAAAAGGAAATACATAAAAATAGTTTAAATATAGGAAAAACTCCTGTATACCACCCTATAGCCCACTATCTACAGATTAAAAAAAAAAACTATAACAGATGTGCGCAGAAATTGAGAGAAATTTTTACTTGCACTAATCTGAGCTAACAGCTGTCATTAGGGCTGACTCTGTAATACTTCTGTCATCACTTCTAAAAACTAGCTTTTCAAATGTGGAAAGGGGAATTTGCAAATATGAGAGGGAAAATTTAAGGATATAAATTTGGCTGTTATCAGTATTGAAGTTCATCACCTATTAAACTCACAATCAATATTTTTTCCATTATCAGCTCTGCCTCCAGAAATTTTTATATGGAAGCATTGAAAATATCACTCCTATTGTGGTCATTCCTCTTCACTATATTGACTGCATTTTTGAAGAAACCCGTATGGAATTCTGAGATTTTTGGGTTGCAGGTAAAGTTTGAATGAATATTTTTCAACCTGTAAATGTCCTGGAAACTCAACCAAAGCAGACTATAATGTAGTGATAAATAAATAGCATAGGCTTTACTGTCAGATGGTCCAGACTTAAATACCAACCTTATCACTTTGTGACCCTGGACAAAATATTTAAACTCTCTGAGCCTCTATTTCTTCCTTTGAAAAATGTGGATGAAAATAGCATCTACCTTATTCAAGGATGTTTTAAAAATTAACTATTACATATATGTATAAGTATGTATATATATGTACATAGGTCTATTGTGAGGTGTGTGTGTGTGTGTGTGTGTGTGTGTGCAGCTTAGAACCATGCCTAGCATATCATACATATTCTTTTAAGTTCTAGATGCTGTGTTGCTATTATTTATTATTAGTGACACTGCAGAACTACCAAACAACTTAGCCTACAGATCAGACTGTGGCACTGATTGATTTAAAATCTGTGTCTCTGTAAAACTTAACTCATGAGCAAAGTCCAACTAAACATATTTCTTCCCCCCGCCCCAGTGAGAATTGTTTTGAGAAATTACAGTTACTAAATAGACTGCCTATTTGGTGTTACATATATATACGTAGAAAATATGACCATGACTCCTAGCAAAGCTATTTTATCAAATTCAGTTTTTGGTTATGAATCAGAGGACATCAAAGATTTCTACAATTTCACATTCAATTTGTGGCAACCAGGGGGATTTGCTTGGGTTAATTACTTTAACAACACTTTTCAACTTGTGTTTATCTAATATTTGAGCTTAAGATGGGATTCTTTGCTACATTCTACTAGAGTTAGGACCAAGTTTAAGTTTCTGCGTTGACTTGATGGTTAGCATGGAGGAGTGAGGTATGTTTTCCAAGAAAGATAAGGAGATTGTGTTTTTAAAAACAAGTTTTTTCTAGAAAAAGGAAGAGCATATTCTTTTACTGTTGGTAATGTAATTTCATTTTTTCTCTGTTAACAAAAATATATAGGTGTATAGGTGGTAAATATAACTAGAGGATTATTCCTCCTTTCACTATTAAAAAAAAAAATCCCAACTCTTCCTTTTCTGGCTCTCTCAAAATGGCTCTTCTAACTCTGTCCTTTTTCATCTGTCAATGATTTTTTTTTCAGCATTTAATGGAATGAAAATTAAGAGGACCACATTGTATTTAAAAAAACAAACAAGGGTGCCTGGGTGGCTCAGTGGGTTAAAGCCTCTGCTTTCAGCTCAGGTCATGATCTCAGGGTCCCTGGGATCGAGGTCCGCATCGGGCTCCCTGCTCAGCGGGGAGCCTGCTTCCCCCTCTCTCTCTCTGCCTGCCTCTCTGCCTCCTTGTGATCTCTCTCCCTCTGTGAAATAAATAAATAAAATCTTTAAAAAACAAACAAACAAACACCTCACCTTTCAACTCCTTATGACAATATGTTTTCAGACACCAACATATCTAAATGTGTCAGCTCTAGCTTAGGAAGAAATATTGTGTTTCATTATGTCCTTCTAAGTCCACAGGGCAAGGACTAAGTGTAAACCTTTCCAGAAACTACCAAACAAGTGAAATCCTTATGGTTTTTTACACTTATCAGAAACTTAGTGGTAAATTTTTCCAACTAAGTATTTTGAAGTGGGAAGGCAGTATCTTTAAATTGAGCGTGGTCTCGAGGCTAAAATCCTAACCATGGCTCTTTATTTGCATTGTCATTTCAGATATCTCAACAATGCATTAGTTTTCGTTGATTAACAAAAAGCCACTGAAATGCACAATGAAATAGAATAATAAGGCACTGATAGCATTCTCCCTGCCAGATAAACATGCCTCACAGAAGGCTTAACTGTCACATACCTACAGTTTCAGCTGTTTGAGTGAGTTTTGATAATACCCTGAAATGTCAAAATTCAGCTGCCAACATGAAGCTGTCAGCTTTCAAAATGCTCTATGGAGTTCCTGTCCCTTAGGGCATTAATTCCAAGGAGCAACTGAGCTGCCCTACAACTTGACAGTTTATCCTAGTTTGGGGAGAGCCTTGTATCTGTGCAAATCTAGGAAATGTAACTGCAGATCTAAGATGAGGAACTGTGATTGGAGCACAGTCTCTCAGAAAATAGCACAGAGGCCATTTGGGTGCTAGATATTCAAAGGGCTTTTGAGGTCTCTGGAAATGAAGCTAACTTTGGCTACACTAGCTGTCTCACAGCTGGGCGTAAAGCACTCAGGCACTGCACTGGCCAAGATTCTCAAGGTGGAAAATGATATCCTGGGACTGCTCCTTCCTCTGCTGGTGACCCTGCTAAGTAGAAGCAATTTCCACGATTACAACTGCAATTTCTCATCAAGCATTACATAACCCATATCATTTCACCTTCCAAAAATAAATTATTCATGTCGTTTGAGAATTCATCTGGGAGCTGCAGGTCAAATGCCCCATTTGCTGCTAAATTACTGTTAACGTTTTTTCCCCCTTTTCCCTGATTTATTAGCTGTTTACACAGAATATTGCTTGAATATAATACATTTTCCTCAGTGAAGTATTTCTGCAAAGAAGCAAATCTTTATTTCCTTTTGAACCCCCAATGTCAAGTTAAGGATTATCAGTGGCTCTGAAAAAAGTCAAGTACCATCCCCCCCAAATTCACATCACATACAAATTTCTCAACTGATACTATCCCATGAAAGTCTTGAACACATTTCACTTCATGTCTATTTCATGAAGACAGTGTAGTGATGAGAGGTAGTCTGTAGAAAGTATTTCTACAAGTATTACTTTCTATGCGGGGTTGACCAAGGTCATTTAGTGGCATCAGTTGGCAGATGAGAGATCCCAAACCCTTACATATCCGATGCCTGGCAATGATGGCTGTAAGAGGACAGTTGACCAGATCACCTATACATCGCCTCTCCAGTATGGCAGTGCTAGGGTCGTGGACTTCTCCCCCGACAGCTCGGTACTACTCTAGGCTCCTCTAGTGTACCATGAGGCATGAATGGAAGCTGCCAGTATCATAAGGCTGAAGCCCAGAACAGTATCACTTCTGTGATAATCAAAACAGAGGACACTTCCAGATTCAAAAAAGGGGACAGTGATATGAGACACCCCCCGCCCACCTATCAACAGCAAGGGTGTCAAAGAATGTGTGGCTGTCTTTAGCCTCTCAAGCAGTCATTCCATGATTTACAACAACAACTATACAGCATCCACTAGTAATTCAGGGAAATGTGCTTCTTCCACCATACATAGTCACATACTTTATTAATAATAAAATTAAAATAGGGCTGTGATAAAATATACACATTCTGAAACTTAAAATTTCAAAACCATGACTATGTAAAAAAAACCAAAACTTCCTTTTCTGTCAATAAATAGAATTAAAATTCTTAAGCAGATTGAGTTTTATGACTGTCATGGGCTGAATTGTGCCTTCCAAAAATTTATATGTTGAAGTCCTAATTTTTGGTACCTCAAAATGTGACTGTATTGGGAGTTAAGGTCTTTCTCTTGGTAATTAAGTTAAAGTGAGGTTATTAGGGTTGACCCCAATTGAACATGACTGGTATACAGGAAAAGGAGGTTAAGACACAGACATGAAGAGAAGGAAGAGCACATGAAGGGACAAGGAGTAAATGGCCAACTACAAGTCAAGAAAAGAGACTCAGAAGAGATCAACCCTGCAGACATCTGACCTCACAGCCTTTTAGCCTCCAGAGTTGTTAGAAAATAAATTTTTACTGTTTAAGCCACCCAGTCTGTGGTAATTTGTTATGGCAGCCCTAGCAAACTAATACAGCCATGTTTGGCTTAGTCATGGCATTGGTAAATTTTACAACTGCTCTTTTCTCAGCTACTAAAGCAGATATGCTGGATAGCACTAAAACTAAAATTTGTTGTCCCCTAGGGTACTTTAAATAGTTTTCATTCATTTTCATTTCAGACACAATAATAGGAACTGCCAAGAACATGATTAATAAGCAATTTACTTCAAATCATTTGAACTCATATCCTAATATTTACCCCAAAAAAGCTATCTGAATAAATTTGCAGATGGTTTACTTGTTTGCTTTATTTTTTAATCATTAAATAAAACTGTAATTGTTTTGCTAATTTTTTTCAGAGATCACTTTTGAATTTCTTTCACATTTGCCATGCTTTTCTTCACAATGAATTTTTCATCTATTTTAATTAATTGGGTTGGAATAAAAAAATCTAAATAAGTCTACCCCTTGAAATCTTAGGTCTAGCCATAACAGGTCTACCTCAGGTCTAATTGGAAATTTCTCTCCCTTTCTCTCAATTATTTCTTCTATCTGCTCCCTCATTTAACCTTCTCTTTTTTTCTTCTTACTTTCCTAGTTGCTTGTTTTCACCGAAGTGTTGTACATACTCTTCAAATGATCATCCTTTAAAAGTCAGTGTGCCTCGTAAATCTATAATTGGTACTCTCCTCTTTTCCCTTTACAAACAATTCCTGGATGATCTCATTCATCCTCCAGGTTTTAGCTAACACTATGTGCTAAAAACTTCAAAATATTTGTTTCCAGCCCAGCTATTTCCATGTTGTCCAGATCCATATATCCAAATACTAACTGGAATCTCTATTTGAGTGTTCCACTGGCTCCTCAAAGTCAACAAATCCAAAGATTTATTCATCCTCAGTTTCCTTAGGTCTGCTCTTCCATCTTGCTCATTAATATTATGAATGATCCAGTCATATAACCAAAGACACAAACAGAAAACTGAAATCATCGTTGACTCCTACCCTTTTTTACCCCACACATTACAATCAGTCTTCAAAGCATAAATTCTCTTCCTTCTTGGTATCTTTTGAGCCTATCTATCTATCTATCTATCTATCTATCCATCCCTATTTCTAGTGCCTGAATTATGGCTCTTATAATTTATTATCTACTTTAACTGCCTGCTAATAGATATCCCTTCCCCTGGCTTTGCTCTGCTCTTAATCCATCCTCCACACTGTCACCAAAGTGCTCAGTCCAAAAGGAAATCATAACAAGCTCTTTTCTTGCTTAGAATCCTTTAATGATGATACATAAAACCACACCCAGTTCTGAGTAGTCCATATTTCCTAACATGGCATTCAAGGAGCATCCTTGTTTCTTCTCTCTAGTAATTCCAACCCCTTAGTTGGAAACACACCTTGGATATCACTTCACTCAGAATGCTTCCTGATTCCCTTTCTAGATCAACTTCCCAAATCCCAATTTTTGTCCTTTGTCTTCCTGTGCCTACCTCTACCACAGTACTTTCACATCCTTTTAGAATCACGCATATATTCATCTCCTATCCAAAAGGCTCCTACCCAAGAGAGTATTTATTTGTTATCCTGAACACATAGTGCCAATGACCATATATTTTCCAAATAAATAAATGAATACAGTTGCCTATTGATAAAATTTCCATTGGAACTCTCAACTAAGGTTTAAGACTGAACAACAGTGTACCTCAATGCCTTGCAATAAAACCCCGGAAGCAAAGAAAGCACTTCCCAGTGCAAACTCTGTCCATACAAAGTAGATCCACTCATTTGGAGAGCAGTCCTTGAAGGTCCTGCTTGTTTGCTGACTCTTGAAGAAAACCTGTCCGGAAGATGACTGAGCGGTGGTAATTTAAAGAGCCATTACCTGTGCACAGCACTGGAAACATTTCTGGCTGGTGGGAAGGAGAAACATAAGGATGCTCTTAAAACAAAGACACTGAGCTGGCAGCAAATGACTGAACACACGTGAGGGCAATTAACTCCCGCGATCATGACTCTAATATTCAGTGCAATAATTAAGTGCAGAATCACAGGATGTATTTTATAAACTTAGCAGTGTTAGAGGGCAAAAACAACAACAAACCACTATAGCATGAAAATACAAGCTAACTGTACTTAGTGGAATATTTTTTTAACCTCCCTAAAATATGTTCTCTGACAATATAATGGCCATGAATATCAGGTCACAATTCTAGATGTGTTTAAAAAATTATAATTTTTTTCTATAATAATTATTAACTCCAAGCACCATTTCACTGAGATTGTAGAAAACTTAATATTATCATTCTTTTGGTTCTCTTTTCCTTTTAATAGGGTTCTGCCAAAAGTCTACGATCTTCTACCAAGCCAAGGCATTGTGAAGAAGGCAGAGACTAGAATACCCTGGTCTCACATATTGTTCACACAGCTTGCCTGTCAGGTACACGATGTCCTCTTCACCTGGTCTGTAGGTTTGTGCTGCTTCTATGGAGGAGCTGTCTATGGTTCTCTCTGCACAAACTAATGCAGACAGCTTTTTGTTCCAGGGAACACTAAAGTAAAACACGGGTTTTCTTTCATTCCCAGTAACAAGTGACTCTTTTCTCTTCCTCTTGTCAGCCTGGGAGCATCTCTTAATCAGCTCTGAAGCAGTCCCTAAAGGCATTTTATATAAACCTATGAATCCTCTGTCTGAACTGGGATCTTTTAGGTAGTGGAAATGATTTAAAATGGACATTTCATGTGTAGATCACTTCTTCTAATCATTTTCCACCTGCAGAAAATCAAGGCATTTATTGCTGTTTAAATAGTCAATTGTGTCCAGATTACCAGTGCACTTGCCCTTCAAAATTCTAAAAAGGCTGGAACATGCTATAGCAACAAGACTAATAAGGTCAACAGTATATTCTGTGGGCCGAGAACTATGGGATCGAAGCTGGGTGCCATCCCTCACTTTTAGAATCACGCATATATTCATCTCCTATCCAAAAGGCTCCTACCCAAGAGAGTATTTATTTGTTATCCTGAACACATAGGATTCCCTGGAACAAAAAGCTGTCTGCATTAGTTTGTGCAGGATGTGGCTAGATCATCTAATTTTCAAGACAGAGATTTTGAAATCTTGAAAACAGGGATTTTCATGCAAAAGGTCTCAGATTTTTTAAATGAAGCTCAATTGTTGCAACTCACTACGTTCATACATAGTACAGGCTAGCCAAAATACACTAGAAGGTAGATAAATTTGGCCCATGAATTACCATCTGCATAATCTAAACACAAGTGTATCACTTCATCAAAGAACCAGAGCTACTGTACCTAATACCATGTGGGAACAATTTCTTTTAATCAGTGAGTGATCTTGTGAAAATCCATCATCTCTCTTTTTCTATGTTTTACCAAACTCAAATTTCTGCTGCTACAAATGAGAGTTCCCTCATTAGAAAATGTGTTATCTCTGGCTTTTAGACCTCACAGTGCCAAGCAAAGCCATTAAAATAAGGAATCTATTTTCTTGGGTTTCTCCTTCCTTTTCCTATCATTGCCAGTTTCTGAACCTCTTTGGAACACTATCAGCACAGCTCAGTCCCAACTCAGCCAACAGAGCCCCATTTCATTAGGTCTTTTTAGTGAATGCTAGTAACCACTATGATCCACAGAATCATTTAGAATCAGACCAGAGTACAAAATTGCACCATCTACACAAGCAAATTCTGAGTCACTAAACTGATGATATTCTTTTCCCAGAAGCCAAGAATTCATACATATAAATTATTCTTTGTAGTTACACAGACTATTTAAGGTACTATTTACCCTTTTATTTAACTGAGGTATAATTTTCATAAGCTTACTTTCTGGCACAGAACAGTAACTCCACATTTGTGATTTCTTCATTGGTTAAATACAGAAAAGGAATTCTCCAAAACTCGCCAGGAAACCTTATTAGTATTTGCAAACTTATTGACACATCATTTAATTTAGTCAAGGAACAGAAAATGCTTACAAAGACCTAGGATTTTGGCCAGGTTAGATTAGTTAACCTGTTACCATGTAACAAACCATCTAAAACTTAATGTCTTAAAACAACAATGATTTAGTTTTTCTCATGATTTTGTGGCTTGGCTGGGCAGTCTGATCTGGTTATGCCTGGACTCATTCATGTGACTTCACTGGGTAGAGGAGTGGCCAGGCTAGGAGGATGCACAATGGCTTTACTCATATGTCTGGGAGTGGGTGCTGGCCATCAGCTAGGACGACTTGATTCTCCTCCAAATGGCCTCTCATCTTGCGGTAAGCTAGACCAGCTCCCTCCTTTGATGGTCTTAGTGGAGAGGGTAAAGGCAGAGGCTGAAATACCTCTTGGTAGTTAGGTCCCAGAATTTGCCAAATTTCATTTCCACTTCATTCTTTTGATCAATGGGAGTCACAAGGCTACCTCCCACGGTGTAACTCCTCCTGATCTAAGATCTATAGATTTTTTTTAATTTTTTTTTAAAAGATTTTATTTATTTATTTGACACAGAGAGAGAGATTACAAGTAGGCAGAGAGGCAGGCAGAGAGACAGGGAGAGGAGGAAGCAGGCTCCCCGCCGAGCAGGGAGCCCGATGCGGGCCTCGATCCCAGGACGCTGAGATCATGACCTGAGCCGAAAGCAGAGGCTTTAACCCACTGAGCCACCCAGGCGCCCAGATCTATAGATTAAAAGGAAAAAGTTATCTCCCAGTCCAGACTCAAAAGAGTGGAGAAGAGTGGAGTCCAACTCTGAATGGAGGGAATATATACATTCCAGGATGAAAAGAATTTGCAGCCACATTTTGCAATCTACCCCCACATGATGACTGACTCACAAAATTTTTACAAATGTTATTCTCTATGTATAGAGAAACACAGACTCTAAACTCCTCTGGAAAAAAACTTTTCTGAAGAAGCATCCAACCAAGGATTATCACTTACCTCCTATATGACACTTTAAGTCCTCTCACTTTTACTTTTCTGTTCCAGCTGCAGCTACTGCAATTAACCAGCTTGCTTCACAGAGGCAGGGCTCCCCCTAGGGTGTATAGAGTCCTGGGCAAATGTTTTTAACATTTGCCTGTGACCACATAAACAATGTGAGCCACTCAAAATCAACATGTCACCACCATTACGGAGGACCAATTTCACACTATCCCACAAAGGAAATACTACCCTGACCATCTGCCTCCAGGCTTCCCTGTTTTCTGAGGCATCTGATAATCCGTGGCACAGTTCTTTGGCCCACCTCTGTGACAGACAGTTGTACACAAGCTCAGGCTCATGCTGACTTCTTAAATTCCTGCTTTTCAAACTAGACAACTTCTCCAAAATCCCAGAAGTCCTCTCAGGTTACAAGTAAGCACTGTCCAGAATGGGAAAAGAGGTATTAGCCCCCAGGATAACTCTCATTAAATGGGGGATGGGAGACAGTAGGTAAAGGTCCCAGTCTCCCATCCTATGGATAGACAATTCTAAGAAATGTACAGACAGCCTCTCATAATTCCTGGTGGAATAGAGCCCCTACAGCTTACAACAGGGACCTCAGTAAAACATCTTTAAATTGTCTTTTTCTGCTTCCCTCTTTCCCAACTCCCTCACTCTTGCTTCCTAGGATCACCTTCCAAATAAGTTACCAGAACCCCAAGGCTTTATTCAAGCTCTTCTTTCAAGGCAACCCAAATTAAGACACCATGGAACTGATTTCTTTGCCAACACATGGACAAGCTAAAAGTGCAGGGTAAAAGACTTAAACCATGGAATAAAACTCTAATGAATGGGAGACTGAGTCAGCAGATAAATTCTTACTATCACCCCACCCCACAGATTCTTCTGAAATGTAAAACTTTATATGGCCTTTCCAAAACCTCTTGAATAGTCAATCAAGCTTGATACCAGGCAGCGGTCAGTTTCATAACACATCTTCATATGGGTTGTCTTTTTTTTTTTTCTTTATTTCACTTCCTCCATCCCCCCTCCAGTCCCTTGCTCCCGGGATTGAACTCTCTAATAAAATAATAGCACATAATCCTTAACTCAGGCACTCTTCCTAGATAACCCAGGCTAAGATACCACACACCCAGAATTCAAGTCAACCAATTATGGGGCATTATGGGGCATAATGATTATCAAGAGTTCTGGCAGACTTCTGGTTTCTGGTCCAGGATGTAAGAAGATTAGAAGTTACTACTTCATCCTAACAAGAAAAAAAGCTGATCAAATGGAAAAATCAAAAATTCTTCCTAGATCCATCAGCATTTTGAGGTCACAGTACAAACTGTTGCCCACAAAACTGGAGATACAACCAGGTGGATAGAGTGAATCACAATTTACCAAAGCAGAGACCTCTGAGAGAACCAGTACCAGGGTAGGAAAACCTGAAATATACTTGACAAATTGATGGTGACTCAGTGTAGACAACTAAGAATTTAAAAACTCCAGTGTGACCCAGTCATAGAAGAGTGCCTACCCACCATTGTGGGTTTACCTCTAGGAGCTTTACTAGATCCTCACAAAAAATATTAGAGAATTCCATCATGGGAGCAGGAAAGGAACCATCTTGAAATAAGATAATTCTGTTCTTATTTAAAAGACTTACCTTCAGGAGAAATTATTTCACCTAGCCTGCTGGTATTTTATCAGAAAACAAACTTCATGGGGTAAGAGAAATACCCAACTCTAGCCTTCTCTAGCCATCTTGTCACACCTAAGCAATGGCAGACTGAAAGTCACTGGTGAAGTTCAAAGCTCAGGGGCAGAGACTCACCAAAAGACTGAGACCCAATCATAAGACTGTAATACACACCCATCCCCTCCCCACAAATCTGACCACTACATTTCTAAAGTTCTATTTACTATAGTACATTTTGCCCATTATATCATTTTCACCTTTCAATAAAAAATTACAAGACATATTAAAAGACAAAAAAGTTTGGAGAGACTGAACAAACATCAGAACTAGAGTCAGATAGGCAGGAATCATCAGACAAGGGATTTTTTTTTAAAACTATGACTAATATGCAAAGGGATTTAATGGAAAAAGTAGACAACATTCAAGAACAGATGGATAATTTAAGCAGAGAGATGCATATTCTAAGAAAGAATCGAAAAGAAATGCTAAGGATCCAAAACACTGTACAAATGAAAAAATGCTTATGATGGGCTCATTAGTAGTCTAAACACAGCTGAGAAAAGAATATCTAAGCTTAGCGATATGACAACAGAACTTCCAATACAGAAAGGCGAAGAAAAAAAAAAAAAGACTCGAAAAAAACCCAGAACAGAACATTTAAAAACTGTGGGGCAACAACATAAGTTGCAATATACATAACGGGAATATCAGGAGAAGGAAGAGAGAAAGGAACAGAAGCAATGTTTGAAGCAATAATGACTAAGAACTTTCCCCAAATTAATGCCAGACACCAAACTATAGATCCAAGAAGTTTAGAAAACACTAAATAGAACAAGTATCAAATAAGCTCCAAAACACAAAAAACATCTAGACATATCATATTCAAATTTCAGAAAATCAAAGCTATTTTAAAATCTTGAAAGAAGCCAGGAGAAAAAGAACTTATCTAATAAGGAGCAAAAATAAAAATTATATCCATCTTCTTCTCAGAAACCATATAAGGAAGAAGAAAGTGGAGTGAAATATTTAAAGTGTTGACAAGAAAAAAAGTCACCAACCTATTGGAATTCTGTACCCTGTGAAAGTAACCTTCAGAAGTAAAAGAGAAACAAAAACTTTCAGACATACAAAAATTGAGAGAATTTGTTCTCAGTAAATCCGTTAAAATGAATGTTAAAAGTTATTTAGAAAGAAGAAAAACAATATAGGTCAGGACCTGGAATCTACATAAACAAAGGAAGAATACTAGAGAAGAAATAAGTGAAGATAAAACAAAATCTTTTACTCTTCTTATTTTTAATTGATCAAACAAATAATGATTTGTTCAAAATAATGATAGTAACAATATATTCCATTATATAATGAAGGAATTAGGAAGATTTTTGTCATTACAAGGTATTCATGCTACCCATGGAGTAGTATAGTGTTATTTGAGGGTGGACTTGATTTCGTTGTAAATGTATATTATAAATTCTGGGACAATCACTAAAAAAATTAAGAAGTATAATTGATATGCTAATAAAGGAGAGAAAATTGAATCACATAACATATTCAATTAAAACCACACAAGATAGAAAAAGTGTGGAGGACAATAATAAGAACAAAGCAAAAGTAAAAAATAGAGAACAATAACAAATATGGTAGATGCTAATACATCTACATAATGTTGTATAAAAGAAACCTAATTTAAGTATAAAGACACATGTAGATTAAAAGTAAAGGGATGGAGAAAGATATACCATCATAACACTAACCAAAAGAAAGCAGGAGTAGCAATCATAATTTCAAGAGAGAAACTTCAGAGAAAGAAAAGGTATCAAGAATAAAGAGGAGCATTACATAATTATAAAGGGTCAATACTCCAAGAAAACACAACAATCCTTAACATGTGTGTGCCTAACAAAAGAGCATCAAAATACATGAGGCAAATACTGATAAAACCACAAGGAGAAAAGGATGAATCCACTATTATAGTTGGAGGCTTTAATACACTTCTATCAGAAATTGACAGATCTGGCAGCTAAATAATCAGTAAGAAAATAAACTCAACAATACCATCAATCAACTGGATATAATGAACCTGTATAGACTACTTCATCCAACGACAGCAGAATACATATGCTTTTCAAAGTCACATGAAACACTCACCAAGATAGACCACGTTCTGGGCCATAAAATACACCTTCTTAAATTTAAAAGAATAGAATATATCATGCAATGTCTGCTCTCAGACTACAATGGAATTATCTAGAAATCAATGACAGAAAGATAGCTGTAAAATCCCCAAATACCCATGGTGAGTGCTATGAAAGGTGTAAGCCTGATGATTCACAGACCTGTACCCCTGGGGCAAATAATAAATAAAAAATTTTTAAAAATCCCCAAATACTTGGAGATTGAACTACACACTTCTAAATAATACATGGGTCAAAGAAGAAGTCTTAAAAGAAATTGAAAAATGTTTTGAGCTAAATGAAAGTGAAAGTATCTTATCAAAATTTGTGGGATGTAATGAAAAGCAGTGCTTGCAGGGAAGTTTACAACATTTAATGCATATATTAGAAAGGAAGAAATATCTAAAACCAATCATCTATGCTTCAACTGAAAAACTAGAAAAAAAAGCAAATGAAATCTAAAGTAGCAGAATAAATAAAAATTAAAGCAGAAAATAGGAAATCAATAAAGAAAATTAACAAAACCCAAAGCTGATTCTTTGAAAAGTTCAATATAATTAATCAGCTTCTATCCAGGCTAACTAAGAAAAAAAAGGGAGAAAACACACAAATTACTAACATAAGAAATGAAATGGGGACATCACTATCCCATGGATATTAAAAGGATAATAAAGGAATATTGTGAATTACTGTATGCCCACAACTTTGATAACCTAGATGAAATGGGCCAACTCCTTAAAAAGACACAATCTACCAAAACTCAAACAAGAGGAAATAGATAACCTGAATAGTCCCTTATCTACTCAAAAAATTAAAAAAATTAATAAGCCTCCACACAGAAAACATCAGGCCCAGGTAGTTTCACTGGTGAAGTTTACCAAATATTTAAGAAAGAAATAACAATTCTCTACAATCTCTTCTGGAAGATAGAAGAAAAAGGACTTAACTTATTTTTCTAACTTTATCTTTCTTATTTCCTAACTTATTTTATAAGTATTATCCTAATACCAAAATTAGACAAAGATATTACAAGAAAAGTAAAGACCAGTATCTCTCATGAACAGGCATGCAAAAATCAACAAAATATTAGCAAATTGAATCCAATAATGTATAAAAAGAATTATACACCACAACCAAGTGGAATTTATCCCAAGTAATACAAGGCAGTTTCAACATTCAAATATCAATTAACGTAATCCAGCACATCCACAGACTAAAGAAGAAAAATCATGTTATCATGTTAATAGGCTCAAAGAGGGATTTAACAAAATCTAACATCAATTCATGATTTAAAAAAATTTTTTCAGAAAACTTAGAGTGAAATTTCCTCAGCTTAATAAAGAACAGCTACAAAAATCTACAGCCAGCATCATACTAAATAATGAGAAACTTGAAGCTTTCCAGCTAATATTAGGAAAAAGGCAAGAAACTCCCTTCTTACCACTGCTTTTCAGTATCGTACCAGAAGTTCTAACTAATGTAATAAAACAATAAAAGTAAATAAAATGTATACAAATTGGGAAGAAAGAAATAAAACTATCTTTGTTCACAAATGACATGATCATCTGTGTAGAAAATCTGATAAAATCAATAATAACAACAAAAACTTCTCACACTAATAAGTGACTATAGCAACGCTGAAGAATATAATAAGAATCAATCACTTTCCTATAGATGAACAATTAACATGTGGAATCTGACATTAAAACCACATTATCATCTATATTAAATACCCCCCAAAGAGGAAATATTTAGATATCAATCTAATAAAATATGTAAAAGATCCATATGAGAAAAACTATAAAACTGATGAAGGATTTCAAAGAAAAATGAAATAACTGGAAAGAAACTTTGTTTTCATAGATAAGAAGACTCAATATGGCCAAGAAAGTCAGTCATCCCAATTTAGCCTATAGATTCAACATAATTCCAGTTAAAATTCCAACAAATTTCTTTGTGGATATCAAAAAATTGTTTCTAAAGAGTACATGGAGAGCCAAAAGTCTCAGGATAGTCAACTCAATATTGAAGAAGAACAAAATTGTAAGACTGACACTACCCAACTTTAATACTTACTGTAAAGCCACAGTAATCAAGACAATGTAGTATTGGTAAAACAAGAGACAAATAGATCAATAAAAAAAATAGAGAGCCCACAAATAAACCCACATAAAAAGAATAAACTTATCTTTGACAATGGAGCAAAGAAAGTCTTTTCAACAGATACCACTGGAATAACTGAATATCCACGTGCAAAAAAAAAAAAAAGAATCTAGACACAGACCTTACACTTTTTACAAATGTTAACTCAAAATGAATCACAGATTTAAATGTAAAACACAAAGCTATAAACCTCCTATAAGATAACACAGGGAAGAACTTAGATGACCTTGGGTAAAGTGATGACTTTTTAGATACCACACCAAAGGAACAATTCATACAAAAAATAATCGGAAAGCTGGGCTTCATTAAAAGTAAAAACTTCTGCTCTGGGCACCTGGGTGGCTCAGTGGGTTAAAGCCTCTGCCTTCAGCTCAGGTCATGATCCCAGGGTCCTGGGATCGAGGCCTGCATCGGGCTCTCTGCTCGGCAGGGAGCCTGCTTCCTCCTCTCTCTCTGCCTACTTGCGATCTCTCTCTCTATGTCAAATAAATAAATAAAATCTTTGAAAAAAAAAAAACAACTTCTGCTCTGAAAAAGGCAATGTCAAGGGAATGAAAAGACAATCCACAGAAGGGAGAAAATATTTGCAAAATGATAAATCTTATAAATGGCTGTTGTCTGAAATATACAAAAAAAAATCCCTTAAAACTCAATAATATGAAAGCAAACAACCAGATTAAAACAAACAAACAAAAAAAAACTAGTCAAAGACCTGAACAGACACCTCACCAAAGGAGATATACAGATGACAGATAAGCATATGAAAAAGTGGTCAACATTATGTCAGAGAATTTCAAATTAAAACATTGATGGGGCTCCTGGGTGGCTCAGTTGTTTAAGTGCCTGCTTTCGGTTCAGTTCATGATCTCAGGGTCCTGGGTTCAAGCCCTGCATCTGGCTCCCTGCTCAATGGGGAGCCTGCTTCTCCCTGTCTATTGATGACCCTGCTTGTGCACTCTCTGTGTCAAATAAATAAATATTTGTAAATAAATAAACAAACAAATAAATAAAACATTGAGATACCACTACATGTATACTAGAATGGTCCAAATCCAGAATACTGATAACACCAAATGCTGACGATGTGGAGCAACAGGAACTCTCATCCATTCCTTGTGGGACTGCAAAATGGTACAGTCACTGTGGATGGTGGTTTGGTGGTTTCTTGGAGAAGTAAACATATTCTTACTATACAGTCCAGCAATTGTGCTTCTTTGTAGTTAATGAAGGAATCTGAAAACTTATAGCCAGCTACAAAAATCATGCACACAAACGTTTTTAGCACCTTTATTCACGTAACTGCCAAAACTTGGAAGCAACTGAGATGTCTGTTAGCAGGTGAATGGATAAACAGAATACCCATTCTTCTTGAATGCACACATAACTTCCTCCAAAATAGACCACATACTGGGTCACGAATCAGGTCTCAGCCAATACCAAAAGACTGAGATCATTCTCTGCATGATATCAGACCACAGTGCCTTGAAACTGGAACTCAATCCCAAGAAAAAATTTGGAAGGAATTCAAACACTTGGAAGTTAAAGAGGATCCTGCTAAAGAATGAATGGGTCAACCAGGAAGTTAAAGAACTTAAACCATTCATGGAAACCAATGAGAATGAAAACACATTGGTCAAAACCTGTGGGATACTGCAAAGGCGGTCCTAAGTGGGGAATACATTGCCATCCCAGCCTTTCTCAGAGAAGTAAAAAATCCCAAATGCACAAGCTAACCCTACACCTAAAGGAGCTGGAGAAAGAACAGCAAATAAAACCTAAATCAAGCAAGAGAAGAGAAATAATAAAGATTAGAACAGAGACCAATGAAATAGAAACCAGAAAAACAGTAGAACGGATCAACAAAACTAGAAGTTAGTTCTTTGAAAGAATTAATAATATAGATAAACCACTGGCCAAACTTATACAAAAGAAAAGAGAAAGGACCCAAATTAATAAAATCATGAATGAAAGGGGAGAGATAACAACTAACACCAAGGAAATAGAAACAATTATTATGAACTATTACCAGCAACTTTATACCAACAAATTAAGTAACCTGGGAGAAATGGATGCCTTCCTGGAAACTTACAGACTACCAAGACTGAAACAGGAAGAAATAGACAATCTAAATAAATGAATAACCAGTAACAAAATTGAAACAGTAATCAAAAACAGAAGTTCAGGGCCAGATGGCTTCCCAGGGGAATTCTACAAAACATTTAAAGAAGAAATAATTCCTATTCTACTGAAGCTGTCCTGAAAAATAGAAATAGGAGGAAAACTTCCAAACTTCTTCTATGAGGCCAGCATTACCTTGATTCCCAAACCAGGCAAAGACCCCATTGAAAGGAGAATTACAGACCAATATCCCTCATGAACATGGATGCCAAAATACTCAACAAGATCTTTGCTAATGGGATCCAACAGTACATTAAAAGGATTATTCACCACGACCAAGTGGGTTTTATGCCTGGGATGGAAGGGTGTTCAACATTCACAAATCAATCATTGTGGTAGAGCACACCAATAAAAGAAAAGATAAGAACCATATGATCTTCTCAATTGATGCAGAAAAAAGCATTTAACAAAATACAATTATCAGTTCCTGATTACAACTTCAGAGTATAAGGATAGAAGGAACATTCCTCAATATCATAAAAACCACCTATGAAGAGCCCAGAGTGAATATCATCATCAATGGGGAAAAGCTGAGAGCTTTTCCCTTAAGGTCACGAACATGACAGGGATGACCTCTCTTACCACTATTGTTCAACACAGTACTAGAAGTCCTAGCTTCACCAATCAAACAACAGAAAGAAATAAAATGCATCCTAATTGGCAAAGAAGAAGTCAAACTCTCCCTCTTCGCACATGACATGATACTTTATGTGGAAACCCCAAAGACTCTACCCCCAAATTACTAGAACTCATACAGCAATTCAGCAATGTGGCAGGATACAAAATAAATGCACAGAAATCAGTTGCTTTCCTATACACTAACAATGTAATTGTAGAAAGAGAAATTAACATTCACAATAGCAACAAAATAGCAACCATGAGATACCTAGGAATAAACCTAACTGAAGAGGTAAAGGATCTATACTCTAGAAACTACAGAACACTTATGAAAGAATATGAGGAAAATACAAAAAGATGGAAAAATAGTCCATGCTCATGGGTTAGAAGAATAAACATTGTTAAAACGTCTATCCTGCCCAGAGCAACTTTCACTTTCAATGCCATCCCTATGAAGGTATCATTGGCATTTTTCAAAGAGCTGGAATAAACAACCCTAAAATTTGTATGGAACCAGAAGAGACACTGAATCACCAAGGGAAGGATGAAAAAGATAAATAAGGCTGGGGGCATCACGTTGCCTGACTTCAAGCTACATGACAAAGTTGTGATCACCAAGACAGGATAGTACTGGGAAGAAAAAAAAAAAAGACAAATAGACCAGTAGAACAGACTAGAGACTCCAGAAATGGACCTTCAACTCTATGGTCAACTAATCTTTGACAAATCAGGAAAAAATAGCCAATGGAAAAAAGACAGTCTCTTCAATAAGTGATGCTGGGAAAATTGAACAGCTACATATAGAAGAATGAGACTGGACTATTCCCTCACATCATACACAAAGATAAATTCAAAATGGATGAAAGACCTCAACATGAGACAGGAATCCATCAAAATCCTAGGGGAGATCAAAGGCAGTTACCTCTTTGACATAGGCCACCATAACTTCTTTCAAGACACGTCTCCAAAGGCAAGTGAAACAAAAGCAAAAATGATTTTTTGGGACTTCATCAAGATAAAAAGCTTCTGCACAGCAAAGGAAATAGTCAACAAAACTAAGATTCAGCCCACGAAATGGGAGAAGATATTTGCAAATGACATTACAGATAAAGGGCCAATATCCAAGATCTATAAAGAACTTCTCCACTCAACACTCAAAAAAACTAATAACTCAGTCATGAAATGGGCAGAAGACATGAACAGACACTTCTCTAAAATAGACATACAAATGGCTAATAGACATGAAAAAATGCTCAACATAAGTAGCCCATCAGGGAAATACAAACCAAAACCACAATGAGATACCACCTTACACCAGTTAGAATGACGAAATTAACAAAACAGGAAACAACAAATGTTGGTGAGGATGTGGAGAAAGGGGAGTCCTCTTACATTGTTGGTGAGAATGCAAGTTGGTACAGCTACTCTGGAAGACAGTATGGAGGTTCCTCAAGATGTTAAGAATAGAGCTACCCTATGACCCAGCAATTGCATTACTGGGTATTTACCTCAAAGATACAGACATAGTGAAAAGAAGGGGCATGTGCACTCCAATGTTCATAGCAGCAATGTCCACAAGAGCCAAACTGTGGAAGGAGACAAGATGCCCTTCAACAGATAAATGGATAAAGAAGAAGTGGTACAGGGGCACCTGGGTGGCTCAGTTGTTTGGCATCTGCCTTCGGCTCAGGTCAGATCCCAGGGTCCTGGGATCGAGCCCGCATTGGGCTCCCTTCTTGGTGGGGAGTCTGCTTCTCCGTCCCCCACTCCCCCTGCTTGTGTTCCCTCTCCCACTGTGTCTCTCTCTGTCAAATAAATAAATAAAATCTTAAAGAAAAAAAAAAGATGTGGTACATGTACAAAATGGAATATCATTCAGCCACCAGAAATGATGAATAACCACCATTTGCATCGACATGGATGGAACTGGAGGGGATTATGTGAAGTGACGTAAGTCAAACAGAGAAAGACAATTATCATATGGTTTTACTCATATGTGGAACATAAGCACGGAGGACCATAGGGGAAGGGAGAGAAATCCAAAGGGGGAGAAATTAGAGAGGGAGATGAACCAATGAGAGACTATGGACCCCAAGAAACAATCTGGGGGTTTCAGAGGGAAGGAGGGTGAGGGAAGTGGGTAACAGGGTGATGGGTATTGAGAAGGGCACGTGCTATGATAAGCACTGGGTGTTATGCTTAACTAATGAATCACTGAACACTGCATCAAGGACTAATTATGTACTATAAAGTGGCTAACTGAACATAATAAATAAATAAATAAATAAATAAATAAATAAATAAATAAATAAATAAATATTTTAAAAAATAAAGCACAATGAATGCTCTCCAGGAGTTCATAACCTAGAGGAATTTACTGAAATATAATAACATTAATTCATAATAAATTCTGTCTTAATGAAAAATTTGATTCAATCAGGAGTTAAGGACTTTAAAAGGAAATTCTACTTCAACCTATTGTAAAAATAGAAACCTTCAGGCACCATGACAAGTTTGAAGACTGTCTCAGATATTTTGTGACCATATAGTCCTCTGCAGAGCTCAAATCCTGGTATTAGTCAGCTTTATATCTTTGAGGAACATCACAAACAGGAAGCCACTAAATGCTTCATCAGTGCTATATTTGGTGCTGGTTTAGCCCTTACTTAGAGAACCCTATTCCGTATTGATCCTCTTACCTCAGAAATGATATAACCATCCTTGGGGAAGTAAAAATATACAGAGCTGTGTGAGCTAAGCTTAGCTCCAGGATTTATGTCTGCAAGATATGAAATGCTAAATAGGCAAAGAAGCTCAAGAACATATTTTCATCAAAAAGGCATAGAGACTTGTAGTCCCTGCTATACAAATAACTCCCTAGCAACCATACTGGAAATATGGCCACAAAAAAAGGCAATGCATTAGAGTTGCTGATATAATTAAAAATATAGACACACTTGACCCAAAGCCCACTGAAATCTCCTACAAGCTTCACTAGACATAACAGAATTTAGTACAGGGAGATTATTAAGGTTAAGACCTTCCCTTCATCCCAAACCAACTATCGTAATTATACTTTAACAATAACAGTTTTTTTGGTGTGACTCTAAGGATGATTTATAGTGAGGTTCTGATTTAGTTACTTGGAATAATTTTAAGCTTCACACGGCAGAAGCATATTAAAGGTAGAATTTTACTGAATTTAATGAGTAAAGCCATTGTCAAAGAGTCACTATCAAGGTTTCTGAAGTAATACAATTTAATGCAGTGTCTAATCATACCTTTTGAACAAAACCAGAAATTCTGACTTTATAAATACTAACTGTTAAATAATTATTTAAATGATATTCATAACACCCTTTCACACATTTTATGTATGCTAAGCCATCTTTTAAAAGCAAAGCAGAGAATAATGGCATATTTACTTCCCATAATAATTCAAATAAATGTAATTTTTTAATCCAGAATTGCCTAAGGGGCAAATTTTCAATTTCTATTTCTGCAGAAAATCCATTTGCACAGAATATCTGGGATTCCAAAACATTCTTTAAAAATAAAATATTAAACATTGTTTTATCGGTTTTCAACATTTAGAGTCAAGGTCTGTACAAGCTGTAACACATTTGTGGTTGCAGAATCGGATGTAAATGTTAACCTTGACAATGTAAAAACAGAAGTGTAGCTGATAGAAGAAGGGTGTTGAAATAGGAAATAAAAAGTGAGAAAAGAGTGGGAGTTCTACTACTTCAATGTACTTATTTTAGAAAGCAAGGAATCAAATAATCCTACCCAAAAACTGAGTTTTATGATATTATTTAAAAATTACAAAGGTTTAGAAAAAACAAAAATATTAATAACAAACTTTAGTATCGGAGATGGAGATGGGGGCAATGGGAGATATTACCTCAACTTTCTTAATAGGAAGTCTATGGATGTGGTTTATTGATTTATGGAAGAGCACAGAATTAAGGACATGCTCTCAAGTTATCAAAGTAGTCTTCAAAAGAGATTTAAAAGGTAAAAGCTGAAAGATATTACCTTTGGGGAGAATAATTAGTAATGGAGAATTATGGATGAGAAACTTATTTTTCATCATAAACTCATCTATATTATTTAATTATTTACCATATGCATTTTTTAAAAAACCTAATTTTTATTTTATGAAAATATTTATTAAATAATTCATTAAATATATTGCTATATATACCTATTAGCATTACTTATTAATTAATATTTAGAGAAAAATACTTAAGTGCAATATTAGGTAACTTTAAAAGCAAATGTTCATAGATATTTTCATCACAAATCTCCACAATACAATAAGAACTGTTTTATTCGAAAAGCATGGTATTTTCTAATTTGATAACATTTTCCCAACAAAAGAGGTCCATGATAGAAATCATTAATCCTACTTAACAACTGGCACACCACTCAGCAGTGTAACAGGAAGAGGAACAAAGAATGTCTATAACACCTAGGCACTGTTAGGAATATGAGTGACAATGAAAAAGTGCCTCATTTAATATGTTAGGGCCTTAATTTCCTTTTTCAGTGAATGAGAGAGTTAGGTAAAAAAGGCCTTGAAGATTCCTTGAGACTCAAAGTTATATACCATTTTCAACAAAGCAGTGCATTTTATATAATTTGAATCAAAGATTTCAAAAAATAAAAAAATATCTTTGAACTCAGTCAGTCTTACTCCCTCACGCTGTAGAGAGAAAAGTGAGGTCTCATGAAATTTCTAGAACCACAGGATCTAAGGGTGGAGAATAAGAACCCAGATCCAAACTCCATGCTGCCAAGTATATGTTCTGTACTGGTCTGCCTGGGTTGCCATAATAATATGCCATAGACTGGGTAGCTGCCACAATGGAAATGTATTTTCTCAGAGTTCTGGAACCTCAGAGTATGAGATCAGGGTGTCAGCATCATCGGTTCTAGTGAGGCCTCACTTCCCAGCTTGCAGAGGGCAGCCTTCTAACTGCATGCTCAGACAGCCTTTCCTACGTGCAGATGCAAGGAAACAATCTCTTTCTCTTACTCTTCTTCCATAATCACAAATCCTATCAAATGAGGACACCACCCTCTTGACCTCATTTAACCTTAATTACCTCCTAAAAGCCCTTTCTCCAAATCCAGTCACGTTGGGGGATCAAGGCTTCAGCATGTTCATTTTAGGAGAACACAATTCAGTTCATAGTGTCTTCTTTCATAAAATGGGTGACACAACTTTTTCACATTATTCCTTCCTGCCAAGGTAACACAACAACTTTTGTCTCTGCATTTCAACCTTTCAATATGAGGGAAATAATACTTGGATATAAAAAAAGTTTGACATTGTTTCAAAAAAGTTTGACATTGTTTCTCTTTTCTCAGTGATGACTTGTTTGAGAGACATCTCACACTTTCTCCATATTAAAGTATAAATTCAAAGACACAAATGTAAAGGTGCTAATCTATCCTGTGATAACTTTCCATAGTACTTATCATTAGTTACTCTAACCCAGTCTGTTTATGTAATCCTCACTCTGCAAAATTCCCAAGGGTTAAAACTACAGACTCATACCCATTAAAGCTAATGGATGTCTAGAAAGAAAATGTTTTGTTCTCAGTTGAACATTTTTTCTTTGCAGTCCAGTATCATAAAAAAAATACCCCACATCTTACATTCAAATTGACAGAAACAAACAATGCATTCACAGTCTGAGTGAGGGAAGGGTTATATTTTCAGTTCAGAATTAAGGAAAAGAGCTTGTTTGTTAAAGACTAAAAGCATACACAATAACTGAAGTAGAGAAATAAGGAGCCAAGGATAGGAAACTCAGTTTTGGAGGAAACTGCTACTTACAGTATGTGTCTAGAAATGGGAAGAGACACACCAAACCCATGAAACTACAGAGAGTGAGATGTGTTTAGTAAAAACATAAAAACATATATAAGAGAAAAGTGTGTGCACTATAAATCCAGTAGGAAATACTTTAGGAGGGGTTTTAGAGACAAAGGGCCAAGGTCAAAGAGATTTATATGACTTCATCTTTCTTTACAGATCACGTGAGAGTACAATATAGTCCTAACAATAAAACTTCCTTTCCTCAGCCTTCATGCCCTATAACCACTTCCGACAGCTGAGCAAGTCAGCCCTTCCTTCCATCCCAGAGCACCCAGGGCAAATACCTTTACTATAACCCTTCTACATCACCTTGTGCTGCATTTACAAATGTGGTTCTCCCACCATCGGCATCAGACTCACCTCCACCATTGCCCAGCCCACCCGCCCCTACATGCTCATTAAAAAGACAGATTCTTTGGCAGCCCTATAGAATACATCTAAGGATGTGCTCAGCAATCTGCATTTTTTTCTTGCTTTCCAGTTGATTACTCTGTACCCTCTTTTAAAAAGCACTGCTATCTTTTAACTGTTAGCTAGTCTCTCACCAAACTGTAAGTACCTTTGATGACCAGTACTGTGATTTATCTCTCTTTATTGCCTTGCCATGCTGCCTTGGACCCTGAGGAGCACCTTTTGGTGAGCAGAAGGTAGGGAAGTAGAACTCATCAAATAGCTGACCAAATCTAAACAGTGGGATTAAATCTTCAAAACAAAGATGAAATAAGCAAGAAATTATGTTGGGTTTTGATTCAGAATTGACTCGATACTTCACTACTGTTCCTGAAACATTTACTGATTTTGCTCCATGGGAAACTAAGTGATGGTTAGCTGATACTCTAACAAGTTTTGTCTCTTGAGTGTGGTGACTCAGGAAAGACTCAGTGGTGGTCTTTTCTGGGTGCCAGTGAGGAGTAATTGGGGTGATGGTCACTGGAGAAATCGAGAGGCTCCTCACTTTGAGGGAGTTCGAGAAGGACTTGCAGCTGAAGCTGAGGTTGAGAAGAAAACCACATGAGAAGCAAGATGTCAAAATGAAGCATCTAGGACTCACACAGGAAGCCACACACCAGAAGCTGACCCTGCCTTTGAGTTGATTCCTTGCAAACATATCTGAGAAAGTAGACATGAGGACTGGAGGTCACTTGTCCAGAAAACACTGGGATGACAGGTGGTCGGTCAGTAGGAAAACAAAAGGTGAATAATAAGATCATGATTTAAAGCTGTGAAATCTTGACTCCCACACTAAAATATGTAGGAGCTGAAGAGGAGGGTTAGACTGGGCAACTTATCTTCCTATAAAAGAACATTCAGGCTTGTAGAACCAGAATACACTACCTACCCAAGGATACAAGCTTCAAAAATACAACAGAGACACTAGATCATGTCCAGCTTAAGTGGTCATGTCTGTCTGTGGGTCAATCTAATTACGGTACCAACATCAAAAAGGAATACATTTCAAATTAGATTTCTGGGGAAAACATCTTTAAACTAATTTCTCATTGTTGTGAGCTGTACAGGTGGGAAATATTTAGCCCTTCACACAAGGAAAAGTATCTCTCGTACATTCTGAGGATTAACCCAAACCAGAAGGCAGCTGAGAGCTGATGAGCAGTTCAGAGTGGAACTGGCTAGAGAGAGGTCTTTTACATCTAAGTAGCTGAAAGCTCCTGGAGAAAACTACCCAACCTTGCCTTCTGATGACCTGACATTCCTTTCCATGACTGTATTCCGATCCTGCTCACAATTCCATGATAGTTATTTTAAATCAACTTCATAAGCCCTGACCCCAACCACTCTCCATATCACTTGAATGTGGTCACCTCGTATGGTAGTTCACAGAAAAAATAAGATGCCAGTAATTAGAGCTTCTTCGCTTTTCTGTTTACCCTCTTCGCCACCCATGAAAGGAAATTATCCATGCAGATCCTCACCTCTTCTTCCCCATTTCAGTGGGAGGTTAGGGAGGTCTCCCTAGCCTCATCCAGGTCTGCATTCTTCACCTGGCTTCTGGGTTCCTTACCCTCAGAGCCATTCAGGCATTGGCCTCAATTATTACCAACTTCTATTCTGTTTGTTTCATCTGTTTCCAAGGATATTTCACCTCAGACATACTTGAGTTCTGATCTCATTTAAAAAATTGTTTATTTTACTCCATCATAGTCAGACATCTTTAAGAATAATCTATACTTGCTGTATCCGAATTCTAACCTGTTTGCTCCTCAACTCCTTTTTTGCTCTATATCCAATCCTTTGAATCCACCTGTTCACTGGAATTGCTCTTACCAAGGTGTCTGATCACTTAGAACAACCAAACCCAGTAGTTACTCCTTAGCCTTCACGTCAGGGGAGCACTTGGCACTACTAGCCACTCCTTCCTTCTGACTCACTATTCTTTCTCAGGTCTGTGATGTCTCTCTGTCTCTTCCTCATGTGCATGCATTTTCCTCCTGCCTATCTGGATGTGCGCCTTTAGATGGCTTGTTGCCATACCTCTATGAACCCCAGAGCCCTAATCTTGGTCATCTTTTCTTACACCCTCCCTCCCTCCCAGGGTCTCATCCATGTGACCATCTGGCCATATTCCAATGACTCCCCACCTCCATCATAGAACCTTCCTCTAAGTTCCAAAGCCATATACCTATGACACCTCAGACTAGTACATCCAAGCCTAAAATAACCCTCTCTTTCCATGCTCCTTTACCCCAAATCTGTTCTATTGTTCAGATTCTCTACCTTGCTTAAGTGCACAATCATTGCCCTTGTCATATAACAAATTGGGATGACCTTTGTTGTCTAAAAATATTTAAAATTGCCATCTCATATACAGTACTCAAAGTCAATTATACTAGTTTCTAAATGGAATAACATAATCTGCAGTAAGCAATATTTTAAATGTGTTACTATTGGTATCCAGAGCAATGACATGTTTTTTTCTGATTTGCATATGAGCTATTTGCCTATGAACCTATGAGCTATTTGGAGGAAAATATACATGGCTCAAAAAAGCAAATAGATTCAAGTAAAATATCCATTAGTTTATTAATGTGGTCACAGTGTAGAAATGCTATATTTTATGAGAGTAGTACATGTAATGGGGTTTTCAAGTTATTGGGTATGGTCTTGATAACTTGAATTAGTTTGTAATTATTTTACATAATAAACCATATTATAATTTCTCCACATTGCATACATTTAGGATCAATATTCACCCCATATTTTATTCTGAGAGTTATCCATCTTACAGAAAAATAAAAATAATTGAATTGTGAATACCTATAATACCTAATACTCTATCACTTGTGCTATATTTGCTTTATCACATATCAATCCATCTAGCCTTCTATTAATCCATCTTATTTCAAAATAGGTTGTAGACATCTGTACACTTCACCCCTAAATACTTGAGCATGACTATTATTCACTACATTTATTTTGAGGAAGGGGATTTCCATATATTGCATGCACAAATCTTCAGTGGTACTCAAAGAACTACTCATTCTTGACTCTTCCTTCTTCCTCCCCACCCTCTCCTATCCAGTCACCCTCCACATTTCTCAACTCCCTTCCCTCTCCTCCAGTCCCAGAGCTTTAGTTCATACCTTTGTCATTTCTTATCTGGATTACTGAAAAGACAGCCAGTATCTTCCATTTTAATTCATTCCTGTTGCGCTGTCAAGGTGATTTTTTTCAAACCAAAAATCTGATGTCCTTCTCTGTTTAAATTCCATTGATGATTCTACCACCAAATATTAAGGGGAAACTTTAGGATAAACTCTAATCTCCTGATCACAGTATACAGGGTCTGACCTTGTCTATTTCTCTGGCCTCATTTCTTGCCACTTCCTCACCTTTCCTAACCTGTTCCCAGCTCCTTCTCGCATAAATACTAGTCAGCAAAGATATAAAATTCTTTGCAGTATTTCATGCGCCCTGAAGCTTTGTACCTTCTTCCACGGTTTTTCTTCTGTCTGCCTTGCCCTCCTTTCTTCATCTAGCTACTCCCCACTCACTCTTCCTGACTCGGTCCAGGCACTACCTCCTCCACTGAGCCCTGCATGTCCACCCTCTATTCCCACCACATATTTGGCTGATGCCCCTCTCAGGTTTTCCTAAACATCATGTAGACACACATATTTGTCTTAGAATTTTTGCCCTACTGTTTTCTTGGCAGTCATCCCAACCAGTCAGTAGCTTCTTACGGGCAGGGAGTACATCCTGCTTCTGGAATCCTTTGTTCCAGATATAAATGCTCAATAAGGGGTGCCTGGTGGCTCAGTCATTAAGTGTCTGCCTTCGGCTCAGGTCATGATCCCAGGGTCCTGGGATGGAGCCCCACATTGGGCTCCCTGCTTGGCGGGAAGCCTGCTTCTCCCTCTCCCATTCCCCCTCCTTGTGTTCCCTCTCTTGCTATCTCTTTCTCTGTCAAATAAAAAAATAAAATCTTTAAAAAAAAATAAGTGCTCAATAAATGTTGATGGAAGCAAAGCAGACAGGAGGAAGGCTGGGGTATTTACGAGATGTTTGAAAATATTTAGGATTCAAGGTGAATGGAGGGATGGTGTTAATTCAAAAAAACATTTAATATAAACTTAAAACTAAAGGGCCCACTCTAGCCTACATCAGCACTTGCCTCTGACCTCAGGCAAAATATAGGTAAGAATAACGTTATGAGCCAGTTGTTAACTTTTTAAATTTTTCATTGTAGTAAAATGCATATCACATTAAATTTATCCTCCTAATCACTTTTCAGTGTGCAGTTCAGTAGCGTTAAGTGCATTCACTTTGTTGTGCACATGCCACTTATGGTTATATAAATGCAAGATTATATCTTTCTTTGTAAAAAGGACAAATAAAGGCATTTAGAAAGCACTGACTCAAGGCGGCTAGATTCTTGCCTCAAGTACTTGTAGCAGCTATGCAGGAGCTGCCCTAAGGCTGTACCACTAATTACCAGGTAGCAGTTTCCAGAGCTGAAGGCAAAACTATCAAATCACAATGATTGGAGGGTGTTTTCTTTCAAAGGACAAGCGCATCAGACTACATTTCTGGTGTTAAGAATCCCATGGGCTTCACACCTGACAGTGATAGCCAGTCTACATTAGAGCTGACCCTGATTATCCAACTGACAATATGCTAGGTGATTTTAGAGATGCAGTAGAGACCCAAACAATGCCATCAGTTGAACAGTATACTATCCCACATTTTACCCAAGAAAATGAATCTTCATCTAGTCCCAAATTTCTCTGGACTGGACTATTTGGCAATCCTCCACAGCAGAAGAGTAAGAAAAGAGATAAGAAATGTGAAATACATTAACAGTATCTGAATTCAGGCAGTCGATAGATCTATTGTACCAATTCTAACATAGTCATTTCACAGCATGGAGCAAGTCAGTATCCACTAGAAGCCAGACCAAGTGTATTACCCAATAATACAAAGCTTTGGGCCACATGAGGGACTTAGAAAAGAAGGCAAAATGAATCAGTCCACAGCTATTTATTGAGGCTCTAATATGGACCAGCAGTGTGTTAAATGCTATAGCATTAAAATTAGCATACTTGGCTCCCATATTTCAGAAATAAAACTTTCAAACCATAGAAAATCTGATCATAAGTAATATAAACCAGCAAGTAAAAAATTAGCATATTCATTTTTTCAAAACTCGGAGTATAAACCAAGGGCACACTGACTACAAAGGTAATCTCCAAGGAAGGAAGAAACTGAGAGGTTTGGGATGGTTACTCAGAATTGGATGATGATGATTTTCCCAATTAATTGATTACATTTCTTGGTCTGGGCTATAATTTGTTTGTAAGAAACAAGATCTTTCAACCACTCTTAAGCAAATAGTGGTATTTACCAGAAAGATACATGGATATTTCACTGAACTCAGATGGCAGAAAATATCCCTAAGCCACACCAGGCAAGGAAAGAAGCAAGAACATGAGAGTTAGGAACTGTGATGACAGTCACCATGGCCCTAGAAGATAAGATGCCCCCATTTCCACATTTCTTGCTCTGTCTCCTTTATTCTTCTCCTTCTCCACAGATAGGCCTTCTCTACCTTGGGATGCACATGGCCCAAATATGACACACACACCCAAAACCCTGTTTTTCTATTCCCTCATCTCCAATAGGGATGAACTGAAGTCTCTGAACCTAGTTCCAAATTCATAAGTGGAGAAACTGATGAGAATACCTTAGGTCAAGTTTCCACTCCCTGATGCTTGTTACTTATGACTTTTTCAGAAGACTGCTTCCTAGGACTCCAGATGTGATGCTGTATCATGATGTCTACCCAGCGGATTGCAAAAATGCCTCAGCACTTACAACACCATTCTGATTCATCCAGTAACCAAATGAAGTTATAGAAACGTGAACTGAGAATATTTGGTTCCAAATTCTTAAGTTATCAGATCAATATTACTGGTTTTCATCTGACCCAACAAAAACCACATGCACTTTTTTTTAAGTGAAGAGCTCCAAGCACATCCTTAGGATATTTAATTTCTTCTAGGCTTGCTTTTTTTTTTTTCTCCCGCACAAAAGTTAAATTCATCTTTACTTACTGGAAAAAGTAGCCTGTATAGTTGTTCTCATCATCCGTGTGGGAGCCTCTATCTGGAAGGCTAAGCATTTATTGACTTCAGAGACGGTGGCAACACGCAGACAGAACATCTAAACCACCATTTCTCACCACAGATGCTTTGTGTTAGGGGATAGGAGCTGTGCTTAGAACAAATGCCAGAAGGCACTGAAGTACCAATTACTAACTATTTAAGGACAATGCCATCTCCAGAATGGAATAAGGTTCACAATTATGAAAAAAGTTGATTCTGTTGCAATAGTTAAGTATTTCCACATTCTCTCTTAGCAAGCCTTTATAATCTGCATTAATCACAAGTTTCTTTGGGGATTCTTGTCTAGGGATAAGCTTAAACCATTAATTAAGTCACTGCATGTGTGATGCTGGTGTTGTTCCCTCCTTGTTTATAATACATACTTGTCTACTGGTCTGAATGAGGAGACTGGGACACAGATGCCCGAGCTGCCTGCCTCTGAGAAACCCAGACTGTGGGGTGCTGCCTTGTTAAGGGCTGAATTGTGTCTCCCCAGCTCCAGCTTCATATATTGAAGTCCTAACCCCCAGGACCTGAGAGTGTGACTGTATTTGGAGATAGAGCCCTTAAAGAGGTAATTAAGTTAAAATAAGAGTGGCAGGGCAGGACCTAACCCAATCTGACTGATGTCTTTGTAACAGGACATTTGGACATACAAAGAAAAGTCTGAGCTCCAGGGATGCCAGAGCATGGAGAAGAGACCAGGTGAGGACACAATGAGGTGGCCATCTACAAGCCAAGGAGAGAGAAGCCTCAGAAACTAAACGTGTTGATAATCTGATATTAGACAAACATCCTCCAAAGCTGTGAGAAAATAGATTTCTACTGGTTAAGCCACCCAGATTGTGGAATTTTGTTATGGCAGCCCTAGAGGACTAATATGCTCCTCCCTGAGAGATTTTAGTATCAGAGGATTCTCTAACCTTTTCCTTCAGGATGACCCATTCACAGGTTTAACTGTATATGACCCCAACTTATCCTGTTTCTTACACTAGATATGGAGAAATCTTAAGAGATGTTCCCACAACACAGGGCTCTGGTTCCCTCAGAGCATCAAAGAACTGGGACAAATAGTAGCTACCTCCTTTACATGGGAGAGACGTTTCTCAATTTCACACGATCCCACATATTACCCACTGTCATATAACCAATTGTTGCCTATATTTATAATATCGATCTGACCTCTGTAAGCATTTGAACCCCTGGGACGATTTGCTCAGAAACAAGATGCACAGTGCTTCTATCAATGTGCAGTGACATTGATCAGGCATCCCAGGGAGACCAGGCAACAACAGGCCCATTAAAAACATTTCCTCTAAATCCAGCTGACATTGATTTTTTGGATACACCTCTGAGGACTTAACAGAGTCACAGAATCAAAAAGCAATAATTCTCTGGCCATTGCTATCACTGAAGTAGAGTCACCTTGTATGCATATCATCTAACAAAAATGAGGCTATCCTTCCCCTTTCCACTTGCTTATTTAAAACATTATCATCTAAGGGGAGCCTGCGTGGCTCAGTCAGTTGAGTGCCTGACTCTTGATTTCAGCTTGGGTCGTGATCTTGGGGTGGTGAGATCAGGCCCCTGAGTCAGGCTCATGCTGGGTGTGGAGCCTGCTTGGGATTCTCTCTCTCCTTCTTCCTCTCTGCTGTCCCACAACCTCATTCATGAGAGAGAGAGAGAGAGAGAGTGAGAGAGAGAGAGGTTGTTATGTGTCCAAAGGGAGACACTGTGGTTTGGTATGAACCAGGGATTTGAATTGTTGCAGGACTTTTTAGTCAATAATTGAAAAGATTTTCTCCCAGATAAGGTTGATCAAAAGGTTGTTCTTTGTCAGTTTGTGAAATCATCCAGCAATACTTTAGTTAGTCCTCAACTCATTTATAGATGGTGGGAATAGAGATATTCTGTGAGCCCAGCCTACTCTTAAAGTGAAGGAGAATCCCCAGAGGAGAAAGCCCAGGTTGTCGTAGGGATGGCAGAGCTGCACAGAACAGTAGGAATCTCTGTGTCTGTCTCTCCCTAGCCCTCCCCTTCTCCCTTTCTCTACCTCTTATTCATCTCGCATTCATTTCTTCTTCCTAAAGCAGACTGAAAAGATATTCAGAGGGAGGGGTTCCCCAACAATCAGAGTTCAAGGGCAGCTGCTTTTAGAGGAGCTTCCTCAGGACTTCCTCAGAACTTACTATGGACTCTCACTGGCACAGGCACTGGTTAGCAATAAAGACTTCAAAGAAAACAGCCAGCATCTCAGCACTGAACTGTGCTTCCCTATAAACTAAGGATGCCAAAGGTTCATTTGTTCAAATGGGAAAATATTAATTCAGTGTCTTGCCTGGACATAAACTAAACCCATACTTCCCATGAACCCACACAACAATAGCCTTTCCCACATATAACCACTCACCACCCTTCTCACACACAACCACCACCACCACACACACCACCAACCACCACATATTCACACACAGTCACTACTCACAACACACATACCAACAGACACCACTAATCAATTAACACTAATTAGTGTTACACATGCAACACTAATCAAAACACACACACACACACACACATCGCAAGAGGCACATTACAAAACCCACTGCAAAAATGCAGCTCTCATAAATGAGTCAAAAGGAATGTGAAAAACAAGAAGCATCAACAAAATCATCTCGATTCTCTGTTCTTTTTTGTTTCAGAATCTTCACCTCTGATTCACACTAACCCAGACTTTAACATTGAATTCTTAAGGGAAATATGTAGTACATTTGATAACAACCATTTCTTCCATCTTTCCTCTATTTTTTTGCCTGATAGTCCCTGAGTCTAAGTCCATTTAGGCAGGGGATCTGTTGTAGTATTCTTTGCTCAGTGTGTACTCAAGAAACAAAGGCACAGCCGTACAGTGTCACTAAGCGGCAGACCACATCCTCTCCCCATGCCTGCCCTCTTGCCCAAAGGCAAAGAGAGCTTCTTTACTAATGGAATAATTCAGTGGAAGGTAATCAAGCCACTTTGGAAGGGCCTGTATTATGTGCACTATGGGGTGTGAGGGGCACAGTGTTTACAATGTTTTCAGAAATAAAAATCAGATACATGCCCTCATCTAATTTCGAAAGAGATTGTCTAAAAGCAGTCAATTTGATTATATGAAGCCTAATGTACCAGCAGATGATCATGGCCCCCTTTTCCCCTTTTGCTGCCTATTTGTTCTCTGTTTTACTGTTCATTACATTCTTCACCAGTGTGTAAGAGAGAAAGGTCATAATGATATGTATGTCAATCCCTTTTGTTTTATCTTTGTAGCTCTGCAAAAAAATCTGCAAGAGGAATAAGCTGGAATGCACATGAGACCTGAGGATCACCTGAGGATTTTTATTAACTCTGTGTTCTTTGCCCCCCACTTTGTACAGTGAAAGTAGCTGGCTGTATAAACTTCTGCATGAGATAAATGTGCCTTATTTCTCCATCTTTGGCTCAGTATAAGAAATGCTCCAACAGCAACTTGGCGAATGAAAGTAATCAATAAAAGCCACTACGAAGGTCTTATTTACCCAAATTATGATCTGTCCCATATTCTTCTGTCAAGTTCTAAGTCATCCACACCAAAGTTCTCAAAGGATAATGTCTCTGGTAGGATTTGACATAAAAGAGAACTGCATGTCTGACTCCATGATGCCATCATTGCACAGAAAACTGATGTAAGCTATGGCCACTGATAAACTTTATGTGACATAAAGAAAACCACCTGGATTTTATGAACTTCAGTAAATGCAACTATAATAGAGTCATTGCCCAACTGCATGATGGCATGAATGAGAGTAGTACACATGGGATTTTCAAACTGTTCAGGGAGAATTTTAACATTCCAGTGTTTGAGAGTGATTAATGATCAATTAATGGCTAATATAATCAGTAAAATTATTAATGATTTATACACTCAGTACTATATTAAAAATTGTATAAAGTATAAATACACAGGCTGAAAGGTTATTAATGTTGACTGAGGATACTTTGCACTTATATATGTAGACATTTCCTTGTTAGGTGCATAATCAATTGGGCTGTATTATATAGACTATATTGACTGCCAATTATTGCCAATGATACTTACTCCATTGTTCAAATATAAAGCATTCAAACGAATACCTACAGCATTTCCCAAGGTTCTGTTCTTTGTCTCAATCCATATTTGCCTTCTCTATATTGTAATTCTTGGGAAATTAGCTCAAGTTTGATCAAGAATACTGACTCTAGAGGGGAAGGAGCAAGGTGGCAGAGGAGGAGACCAAAATATCATCAGGTTCCAGGAGTTCAACTAAATAGTTATCAAACCATTCTCAACACCTACAAACTGAAGTGGAGATAGAAGAGAAGAAGTGCGGCAATTCTAGGAACAGAAAATTGACCACTTTCTGGAAGGTAGGACTTGCGGAGAAGTGAATCTGAGGTGATAGGAAGATAGACTGAGGGGTAGGGGCAAATGAGAAAGCAGCAGAGCACAAAATCAGAACTTTTAGAAGTCTGCTCCACTGAGGGATGTCACTCCAGCGGTTAAGCAGGTGGTGGATCCCTTGCGGGGATAATGTGGTCTCAGGACTTGCGGAGACACAAAAAGACCAGGGGTGTCTGAGTATGGCAGGGCCCCCAGGTATCAGAGTGGGGAAGCCGGCTGCAGAGACGGAGCCGAGGAGGGAGCTCTTAACTCAGGGTTACCTTAAACCATGATCTAAGGCACAGTAGGGCCACTGCTCTTCAAGCAGAGACCCCACAAGTCAGGCAGATCCAGAGAGACCCCCTCCTTCCTCCTCTGGGAGGAGCAGTGCGGGAGCACACCGCAGGAATCAGCTGGGTTGGGAGACTCCAAATGGGGCTGTGCACCAGAGATAGAAACCCTTGGTCACAGGCCAGGTGAGCTTGGAGCGTGGCTGGAGACCAGGGAGACGGAAGGGACTGACTGCTTTTCTCTGAGGGTGCACTGAGGAGTGGGACCCTGAGCTCTCGGCTCCTATGGGGTAGGAGATTGGGAAGCCACCATTTTCATTCTCCTCCTCCAAAGCTATATGGAAAGCGTTCAAGGAACAAAAGCTCCAAGACCAAAACCAAGCAGATTACTTAGCCTGACCCCTGGCAAGGGCAGTGCAATTCTGCCTCAGGCAAAGACACTTGAGAATCACTGCAACAGGCCCCCCCCAGAAGATCAGCAAGAACATCCAGTCAAGACCAACTTCACCAATCAATGAGAATTGCAAACTTCAAAGCTACAGGAATACAGCAACACAGAATTCATGGTTTTTTTCCTATGATTCTTTAGTCTTTCAAAGTTAAATTTTTTCAATTTTATTTTTTTCTTATTTTTTAAAATTTTTCCTCCTCTCTATTTTATGTTTTTTAACTATTTTATCTTATCAATACCTTTTTAAAATCTTTTTAAATTTTCATTGTTATAGTCATATTCTATCCCTTCATTGTACTTAACCTTATTTTTTGTATACATATAGGTATTTCTTTCTTTAAAATTTTGGGATGCAGTTTCTTCTAATAGATCAAAATACAACCTAAATCTAGCATATGGCTTTGTTCTAGTTTCCAGTCTGATCACATTCTTTCCTCATTTTTTTTCTTTTTTCAACAAACTTTTTATCAATTCTTTTTTTAGAATCTTTTTAATGTTCATCTTTACAGTCATATTCCATCCCTTCATCGTGTTTACCCTTATTTTTGCATGTATATAAGTGTTTCTTTCTTTAAAATTTTGGGAGGCAGTTTCTTCTAACCAACCAAAAGACACTGAAAATCAAGTGTGTGCATATATTTATATTTATATTTATATTTATATTTATATATTTATATATAAAAATATATATATTCCCCCCCTCCTTTCTTCTTCCCCCAGTTTCAGGTCTCTTCTGACTTGGTTAGTGTATATTTTTCTGGGGTCATTGCTGCCCTTTTAGTATTTTGTTCTCTCATTCATCTATTCTTTTCTGGATAAGATGACAAGGCAGAAAAAAATCACCACAAAAAAAGAACAAGAGGAAGTACCAACAGCAAGGGACCTAATCAATACAGACAGTAGTAAATCAAGGTGATAGCTGGACTCAAAAAAAGCATAGAAGATACTAGAGATTCTCTTTCTGGAGAAATAAAATCCCTTTCTGGAGAAATAAAGCTATCAATGAGGTTCAATCTAAATGGAGGCTCTTACTGCTAGGATAAATGAGGCAGAAGAGAGTATTAGTGATATAAAAGACCAAATGATGGAGAATAAATAGGGTGAGAAAAAGAGAGACAAAAAACTACTGGGCCACAAGGGGAGAATTCAAGAAAGAAGTGATACCATAAGATGAAACAATATTATAATAATTGGGATCCCGGGAGAAGAAGAAAGAGAGAGGGGAGCATAAGGTATATTGGAACAAATTATAGCAGAGAATTTCCCTAATTTGGTGAAGGGAACAAGCATCAAAATCCAGGAGGCACAGAGAACCCTGCTCAAAATCAATAAAAATAGGTTGACACCCCATCATCTAATAGTAAAACTCACAAGTCTCAGTGACAAAGAGAAAACCCCAAAAGAAGCTCGGGACAAGATATCTGTGGCATACAATGGTAGAAATATTAGATTGGCAGCAGACCTATTTACAGAGACCTAGCAGGCCAGAAAGGACTAGCATGATATATTCAGACTAAATGGGAAAAATATGCAGCCAAGAATACTATATCCAGCTAGGCTGTCATTGAAAATAGGAGAGATCAAAAGCTTCCAGGACAAACAAAAACTAAAAGAATTTGCAAACACCAAACCAGACCTACAGGAAATACTGAAAGGGGTCCTCTAACCAAAGAGAGAGCCTAAAGGTAACAGACCAGAAAGGAACAGAGACAATGTACAGTAACAGTCACCTTACAGGTAATACAATGGCACTAAATTCATATCTTTCAATAGTTACCCTGAATGTAAATGGACTAAATGCCCCAATCAAAAGACACAGGGTATCAGAATGGATTAAAAAAAAAAAGAGCCATCAAGGGCGCCTGGGTGGCTCAGTGGGTTAAAGCCTCTGCTTTCGGCTCAGGTCATGATCTCAGGGTCCTGGGATCGAGGCCCGCATCGGGCTCCCTGCTC
>LNAC01000021.1:1391383-1439223 GCA_002007465.1 Ailurus styani | reverse complement strand
CTCTCTCTCCCTGCCTCTCTGCCTCCTTGTGATCTCTCTCCCTCTGTGAAATAAATAAATAAAATCTTTAAAAAAAAAAAAAAGAGCCATCAATATGCTATCTGCAAGAAACTTATTTTAGACCCAAAGACACCTCCAGATTTAAAGTGAGGGGGTGGAAAACAATTTAATGGACATCATGCTAATGGACATCAAAAGAAAGCTGGGGTGGCAATCCTTATATCAGATAAATTAGATTTTAAGCCAAAGACTATAATAAGAGATGAGGAAGGACACTATATCATACTTAAAGGGTCTCTCCAACAAGAAGATCTAATAATTTTAAATATCTATGCCCCAACAGGGGAGCAGCCAATTATATAAACCGATTAATGACAAAATAAAAAAAACACATCAACAATAATACAATAATAGTAGGGGACTTTAACGCCTCTCCCTGAAATAGACAGATCATCTAAGCAAAAGATCAACGAGGATATAAAGGCCTTAAATGACACACTGGACCAGATGGACATCACGGATATATTCACTTAAAGGATCTGGAGAAAGAACATCAAAGAAAGCCTAAACCCAGCAAGAGAAGAGAAATAATAAAGATCAGAGCAGAAATCAATGAAATAGAACAGATCAATGAAACTAGGAGCTGGTTCTTTGAAAGAATTAATAAGATTGATAAACTCCCAGCCAGACTTATCAAAAAGAAAAAAGAAAGGACTCTAATTAATACAAATCATGGATGAAAGAGGAGAGATCACAACTAACACCAAAGAAATGCAAACAATTATAAAACCATATTATGAACAACTATACACCAGCAAATTTGATAATCTGGAAGACATGAATGCATTCCTAGAGACATATAAACTACCAAAACTGAACCAGGAAGAAATAGAAAACCCGAACAGACCTATAACCAGTAAGGAGATTGAAGCAGTCATCAAAAATCTCCCAACAAACAAGAACCCAGGGCCAGACAGCTTCCCAGGGGAATTCTACCAAACTGTTCCAAAAAATAGAAATGGAAGGAAAATTTCCAAACTCATTTCATGAGGCGAGCATTACCTTGATCCCAAAACCAGACAAAGACCCCATCAAAAAGGAGAATTACAGACCAATATCCCTGATGAACATGGATGCAAAAATTCTCACCAAAATACCAGCCAATAGGATCCAACTGTACATTAAAAGGATTATTCACCATGACCAAGTGGAATTTATTCCTGGGCTGCAAGGTTGGTTCAACATCCGCAAATCAATCAGTGTGATATAACACATTAATAAAAGAAAGAACAAGAACCATGTGATCCTCTCAAGAGATGCTGAAAAGCATTTGACAAAGTACAGCATCCTTTCTTGATCAAAACTCTTCACATTTAAATATTTACAGTACAGGGATAGAGGGTACCTACCTCAATATCATTAAAGCCATCTACGAAAAACCCACAACGAATATCATTCTCAATGGGGAAAAACTGAGAGCTTTTCCCCTAAGGTCAGGAACATGGCAGGGCACTATCACCACTGTTATTCAACATAGTACTAGAAGTCCTAGCCTCAGCAATCAGACAATGAAAAGAAATAAAAGGCATCCAAATCAGCAAGGAAGACATCAAACTCTCTCTTTGCAGATGATATGATACTTTATGTGGAAAACCCAAAAGATTCCACACCAAAACTGCTAGAACTAGTATAGGAATTCAGTAAAGTGTCAGGATATAAAATCAATGAATAGAAATCAGTTGCATTTCTATACACCAACAATAAGATAGAAGAAAGAGAAATTAAGGATTCGATCCCATTTACAATTGCACCCAAAACCATAAGATACCTAGGAATAAACCTAACCAAAGAAGCAAAGAATCTGTACTCAGAAAACTATAAAGTACTCATGAAAGAAATTGAGGAAGACACAAAAAAATGGAAAAACGTTCCATGCTCATGGATTGGAAGAACAAATATTGTGAAAATATATATGCTACCTAGAGCAATCTACAGATTCAGTGCAATCCTTATCAAAATACCATCAACTTTTTTCAATGAAATGGAACAAATAATTCTAAAATTTATATGTAACTAGAAAAGACTCTGAATAGCCATAGGAAAGTTGAAAAAGAAAACCAAAGCTGGTGGCATCTAATCATCAAGACAGTATGGTCCTGGCACAAAAACAGACACATAGATCAATGAAACAGAACAGAGAGCCCAGAAATGGACCCTCGATTCTATGGTCAACTTATCTTCGACAAAGCAGAAAAGAATGTTCAATGATAAAAAGACAGTCTCTACAACAAATGGTGTTGGGAAAACTGGACAGCCACATGCAGAAGAATGAAACTGGACCATTCTTTACACCACACACAAAAATAGACTCAAAATGGATGAAAGACCTCAATGTGAGACAGGAATCCATCAAAATCCTTTAGGAGAACACAGGCAGCAACCTTTTAGACCTCAGCCGCAGCAACTTCTTCCTAGAAACATCACCAAAGGAAAGGGAAACAAGGGCAAAAATGAACTATTCGGACTTCATCAAGATAAAAAGCTTTTGTACAGCAAAGGAAACAGGCAACAAAACCAAAAGACAACCAACAGAATGGGAGGAGATATTTGTAAATGACATATCAGATAAAGGGTTAGTATCCAAAATCTATAAAGAACTTATCAAACCCAACACCCAAAGAACAAATAATCCAATCAGGTAATGGACAGAAGATTTGAAAAGACATTTCTGCAAAGAAGACATACAAATGGCCAACAGACACACGAAAAAGTGCTCAACAACACTCGGCATCGGGGAAATACAAATCAAAACCACAGTGAGATACCACCTCACACCAATCAGAATGTCTAAAATTAACATATCAGGAAATGATAGATGTTGGCAAGGATGTGGAGAAAGGGGAACCCTCCTATACTGTTGGTGGAAATTCAAGCTGGTGTAGCCACTCTGGAAACAGTATGGATGTTCCTCAAAAAATTGAAATAGAGCTACCCTATGACCCAGCAATTGCACTACTGGGTATTTACCCTAAAGATACAAATGTAGTGACCTGAAGGGGTACACACACCCAAATGTTTATAACAGCAACATCCACAATAGCCAAACTATGGAAAGAGCCTAGATGTGCATCGACAGATGAATGGATAAAGAAGAAGTGGTGTGTGTGTGTATATATATATATACACACACACACACAATGGAATACTAAGCAGCCATCAAAAAACCAATATCTTGCCATTTGCAATGATGTGGATGGAACTAGAGGGTATTATGCTAAGTGAAATAAGTAATCAGAGAAAGACAATTACCATGTGATCTCTCTGATATGAGGAATTTGAGAGGCAGGGTGGGGGGTTGCAGGGGGATAGGGAGGGAAAAAAATGAAACAAGATGAGTTCGGGAAGGAGACAAACCATAAGAGACTCTTAATCTCAGGAAACAAACTGAGGGTTGCTGGGGGTGGGAGGGATGGAGTAGCCAGGTGATGGACACTGGGAGGGTTCGTGCTATGGTGAGTGCTGTGAATTGTGTAAGACTGATGATTCACAGACCTGTACCCCTGAAGCAAATAATACATTATATGTTAATAAAAAATTTTTAAAAAAAAGAACACTGACTCTAATTCATCTAAAACCTTAAAAAAGCCCCAAATGTTATCATTCCCTTAATTTTTAAGGCTACTATATTATTACTCATTTATGAGTAATTGTTGTTGCTTGTGGTCTAATGACTTCACTCTAAATGGCAAGGGAAAAACAGCTAATATTTTTTTCTCTCCTCAGAGATCATCAGAAGTCAAAATGCACAATGGCTGGGGAGTTGAGGGTTTAGGAATATGTGGAAGAGAGCTTGCTGTCTCAGGCTTTTTATAAGAATGTATTCTGATTCTGATGATTTTAGCTAAATTGGGATAAGTAAAGTTAGAAAACACTAATGAATAGATATATTTCATGCACTAGGTCAATGTCTGAAATCAGATTTTCATCCACTCACGATAATGACTTAATATGTATTAACAGCCACTGGTTAGACTTATCAAGAATTAATGGTAATGAACCAGCAAGCAGTTGTATACAAACAAAAAAGCCAACACTTCTATCTTGCAATATAGAATACCACTGGTAATACTTTACTAATGAGAAAAATAATAAAAACAATTAACATTAGTTTAACTCTAAGTCCCAGACACTATTCTAAATGGATTATCTCATTGAATCCTCAAACAACTCCATGTTGTAAAATTGAGACATACAGGAGTTGAGTAGCATGTTCAAGGTCACAGTTGTTAAGGCGCAGATAGATACTGGATCCAAACTAAAATATTCTCACTTCAGATCCCCATTTTAAACAAGCATGTTATATAGCCTGTAAACTGAATTATAAATCACAGCTCTACATAGCTATGCCTGAAACTGTTTTAAATCAGCTCCATAAGGACAAATTCTCATGCTGCTGTTAGTTTTCTTTACCCCCTCTCTTCAACATTCACAAAGCATGGATGATATGCAATCATCTTCTGACTTTCCTAGCTCTTTTCACACCTGGAGCACAATTCTTTATTTTACAATGTGAATTAGAAAACAGCAGCATATACAAGGCTGCATAGGATCAGGATGCAAAACAAAGAATCACCTCACAGAAGCCAAATCAACTTGGAAATTAAGGTTAACTAATTCTGACTGGGTCAGAAAAATAAAAAGGTAAATGGAGTCAGGATGTTTATAGTCTCATCTTACTTTCTTTACCCTTGGATGACTCATGTCACCTCAACCTTACCTTAGATATAACCAGGGCATACGCCAATCTAATCATCACCCTGGGCCCACCACTAAACCTTTTTCAGTGAAAGGACCTCTCACACACTTCTCCCTCAAAACCACCAAACCATTTTTTGCCATCAATTTCAAATCTCTTAAAATGTCATTATCCCCATAAATCCATTCAAAATCAATCACTGAAAAACTATGGCCCAGCTATTCCTCATTCTGGATGTTGGAGTTCAATGGCTACTTGTCCCAAATTCTAACCAATTTGGGTAGAATTATAAAATTGTTATATCCACCTACATATATACCCCTCAAATGCACATAGCCTCAAATTTATGTTTGTTATAAATACTGTCTTTTGGGGGGGTATTTTTTAAATTTATTTTTATTTTATTATTTTTTATTTAATGTAACTTTATTATTTTATTTTTTTATTGTGTTATGTTAACCACCATACAGTACATCATTAGTTTTTGATGTAGTGTTCCATTTCATTGTTTGCATATAACACCCAGTGCTCCATGCAATTTGTGCCCTCCTTAATACCCACCATAAGGCTCACTCATCCCCCCCACCTCGTCCCCTTCTAAAACCTTCAATTTGTTTCCCAGAGACCATAGTATCTCATGGCTCACCTCCCACTCCAATTTCTCCCCCTTCATTTTTCCCTTCCTTCTCCTAATGTCCTCTATGCTACTGTCTTCATTAGATTTACCTATGGTCCAATATGTTTGAAAAGCATCTTCTCATTCAATAGCTACTAAACCATATTATTATAATACACAGGTGGGGATCTTCAGAATCTGTTAGTATAAAGAGTTCCTCATAATAAAAATATTTGACACCTTCAATTGAGGAGCACATAGACTAACTTATGAGTTAAGTTTGTTGATTATTTTAAAATACACTCCTCTTAGCCATGAGGGATACATTTCAAAACACTGAGTGGATGCCTGAAGCTGAAGATAGTACTTTACTCTATATATACTACATTTTTTTCTTATACATGCATATGATAAAGTTTAATTTATAAATTAGGCATAGTAAGAGATTAATGACAATAATTAATAATAAAATAGAAATACTGTAATAAAATTACATTGATGTGATCTCTCTCTCCCTCTCAAAATATCTTATTATGGCTTATAAATACACAGAACAAACTGATAGCTGCCAGAGGGAAGGCAGGGGAGTTGAAGAATGGGCAAAATGGTTAAAGGGCAGTGGGAGGTATAGGCTTCCAGTTGTGGAATGAACAAAAGCATTTCCTATGCTAAAAGGCACAGCATAGGGACTATAGTCAGTAAGACCATAACAGTGTTGTATGGTGACAAATGGTAGCTACACTTGTGGTGAGCACAGCATAACATATGGTGAAGTTGAATCACTAGATTGTACAGCTAAAACTAATATTATATTGTGTATAACTAACATTATATGGTATATAACTAATGTTACATTGTGTATCAGTTATACTCAAAAATTTTTTAAATATTTTATTATCCTGTGTTCATTATTCTTCTTGTGATGATGTGAGATGATAAGGCATCTATGTAATGAAATGAAGATGAACAATGTAGGCTTACAACATATCCTTAGGCTACTATTAACCTGACAATTCATCACAAAAAGAATCATGTGCTTCCTGATTGCAGATGCTGAAGGTAACCTGAAACTGCAGAAAAGGAAGCTACAGATGGGGTCGGCGGGAAGGAGGGGCGTGTCTATAGTATTTCATATGTAATGGTACTTATTCAAATATTCCATTCTTTGACAAAAATTACATTTCAAACTTGCTTACTTATGATCCTTCTCTAACCTCTTTAGAAACATGAGTCCACTGGTCCTTATAGCATCCATCTATCAGCAGGACATTAGGATCCCTCTCTTTTCTTCAGATATCCAGCTTAGGTTTCAGAGTCCCTTGTTACAGAAAAATCCCTGTCAATATTTTGAACAGTCTTGTTCTGCTGTCTTTTTATATCTCACTGGTGTGGCAATATCCCACCTCTGAATAAACCCAACTATTTTCTTTCTCCATTCCTGCCAGGAGCACCTGAGCACTGCTACAGAAAGTCCACCACCAGGGCAGACTAACATCACTATGAACTAATATGACCAACCTCAGAAAGACGATCACCTCTATCTGACCTTCCTATGATGTCTCTCAGACCACCTCATTCGCAATCTGTAAAATGACTATTTAGGAGCTCCTGGCTGGCTCCACTGGTAGGCCATGCGACCCTTGATCTCAGGGTTATAATTTCAAGCCCCACATTGGGTATAGAGATTACTTAAAAATAAATATTTTTAAAAAAATAAAAAATAAAATGACCACTTAAGTGCCCTCGTTTTTCCTCAAACCTCCAACTTTCCCATCTCAATTTTCCTCCCTCTTTTCTCCAAGAAATGATGTATCCTTCTACTTCACAGAAGAAATGGAGACCATTTCACTCAACATGTCAACTTACTTCTGTACCCTTCCCATTCACCTTGTAGCAAAGAGAAAGTACCCCTCTCCTCTTTGAGAACCAACTCTCTTCCTCAGCTTTTATTTATAATCCTAAAAAGATATTCCTTCAGGACTACAACAGCATCAAATTTCATCTCCTCTGAGATTCACAGGAAATTTATACAATGGACTCTTTCTTATCCTTCTTGTATTTTCAAATCTTACACACACACACACACACACACACACACACACACACACACACACACACATATGCACAAACGCATGCACAATTGAATCCATCTTTCCCCATGGACTTGAACCAGAGTCAAATACCTGGCAATCAATTAATCAGTCAATAGCCTCCATTGGCCTGTCCTTCACAGTTTAGATAACATTTCTTTTTTTTTTAAGAGTTTATTTAGTTATTCAAGAAACAGAGGAAGAGAGAGCAACTCCATGTGTCCAGCTCGATGGGGGCTCTGAGTGGGGTTCCCTCTCAGGACCCTGAGATCATGACCTAGGCTGAGACCAAGAGTTAGACATTTAACTGACTGAGGCACCCAGGTGTCCCAATACCATTTCTATCACCTTCTCCCCTTACATTCCACTCATTCTTTACCTAATAAACTCTTACTAAGTTCACTAATTAATGGCTCTTAATATCTAAACCCAAAGGATGTTCATTTTGGATCCTCACCATATACCATTTATCAGCAGTTTTGAGAAGACTGACTCTCTCCCTCATGGTTTTCAAGACAGAATGACATCTAGTTTTCTTGCAAACTCTCTACTTCTCTGTGTTCTCTTTCCTTCTTTGTAGTCATTAAATGGAATTTTTCTATGCACTCTTTTCTTCTCAGTCTATGCTCTTAGAAATTTTATCCAATAGGACTTTAGTTATCAAACATAAGCTAGTGACTCCCAAATTTACTTCTCCAGTCCATTCATTTTTCCATTCATTCTATAAGAATTTATTAAATGCCTATAATATGCCAGTCACTTGGAATAAGAGGGTGAATGAACTCAGACTTTTCTGAGTTTAAGACCCATATATAAAAAAAAAAGACCCATATATCCAACTGCCTACTATTATCTCCACTTGAATGCCTCAAAGGCATCTCATATTAACACATGTTAAACCAAACACATTAGCTCCTCAAGTCTAATCCTCCTCCTGAGTACTTATTGGCACCACCTGCCAACCAGTTGCTCAAGCTAGAAACCTAGGAGTCGTCTTCAGTTTTCCCTGATCCTTCACCTCTTCAAGCTCATTTTATTGTTACCTCCTAAATACGTCTTGATTCGATCCACTTGACTATCTCCACCCTCAACTTCTAATCCCATGTAACATCATCACTTAACTATACTAACTCCTATAATTCCTCAGCTGAGTTCCCTGGTTCTGCTTCTCTTCCTTCCAATCTTTTCTGCACTGCAGAAAAGAATGAAATTTTAAAAACACAAATTTTATGTTATGATCCATAACCCCTGTCCCCACACCACCATATTTGGCCCTTTTTCACCTCTCAAACACACCATGCTCCATTCTACTACAGGGACTTCGCAATACTGTTCCTTTGCAAAGTAATGTTCCCCCAATCCTCCTCCCCCACGTACCTGCTTAAATCTACCCACATGTCAAATTTTAGTATGCTTGTCATTTCTTTTGTTAACTAAACTGCACATTATGCTAGGTTCCTTATTGTGTGCTCTCATGGTCGCCTCCCTTCTTAACACTTACCACAGTTGCAATTTTACATTTACTTGCATGTAATTTTTGAAATTAATATAGATCTTCTCCAATAGATTGGAAGCATAATGATGACAGAGGATATTTAATTTTTGCTCTTCATAAATTCTTAAGCTCCCCTATAGTACCTATCACATGTTAGGTTTTCAATAAAGATTTGTTACATGAAGGAATTAGTGAATGAATGAATGAAAAAAAATCATTCAAAATCCCAATATCCCAAAACAGCAATTATATTTTTGTATATTCCTTTCCAATAATTTTAATGCAAACATGTTTTGGTATTTTCATAGAAACTGTATCTACAATTTTTAATTTTGATACCTATATCAAACCCCAAGAGTTTTCTGAAATTATAAGCTGTTCTTCAAAAACCACTTTTGGGACTACTGGGTGGTTTAGTCTGTTAAGCGTCTACCTTCAGGGGCACCTGGGTGGCTCAGTGGGTTAAGCCTCCGCCTTCGGCTCAGGTCATGATCTCAGGGTCCTGGGATGGAGCACCACATCAGGCTCCCTGTTCAGCGGGGAGCCTGCTTCTCCCTCTCCTTTTCCTGCTGCTAAATAAAATCTTTAAAAAATTTTTTTAGTTTAAAAACCATTTTAATGGCTCCATAATATTCCAACTTATGAATCTAGTTTAATGTATTTAAACACTCTCCTATTATTAGAATCTTGGCCTCTTTCCAATAGTTTTGCTGTTATAAATAAAACAACAGTGACCATTTTTGTACATTTTATGCAACTAAATTTATGGCTACTTACATGGATGGAACAAACCCCTAAAATGGGATAAATTCCAAGGTTAAGATATATAAATTTTTTTAAGACTTGGGGATACCTGGGGTCCCCAAGGGGCTCAGTGGGTTAAGCATCCAACTCTTTTTTTTTTTTTTAAGATTTTTTTTTTTGAGAAAGAGAGAATGCAGAAGCGGGGGGAGGGACAGAGGGAGAGGGAGAAGCAGACTCCCCAATGAGCTAGGAGCCCAACATGGGGCTCTATCCCAGGATCCTGGGATGATGACCCAAGCAGAAGGCAGCCAATAAACTGACTGAGCCACCCGGGTGTCCCAAGCATTCAACTCTTGATTTCAGCTCAGGTCATGATTTCAGGGTCATGAGCTCAACCCCCATGTTGGGATCCAAGCTCAGCACTGAGTCTGCTTGTCCTGCTCCCTCTTCTCCTCCCCTCTACTACCTCTCTCAAAAATAAAGTCTTAAAAATAAAACCCAAAGACTTCGGGGTACCTGAATACTAAGAATATAAAAGCAGTAAATGATATTGTAGCATTTATAGGTATCTCTGTTTGAAATAAATTACTTAAATTACTCAGATTTAGACTGCAAGTCAGGGTGAGATGAATCAGTTTATTGCAAGCATTTATTCAACTTTTAAAACTATACTTTCTGCATAGGTTACTCCAGAGCAAGAATGATGACATATCTTACAGGATGGACTTCTTTTTCATCATTTTGCCCTAGCGTCTTGATGAGCACTCTTTCAAGAATATGCTTTTTCCAGTTTGGAGTTTGGGTTTTGTTTTCTGTGTTTCGTCTTCGTTTCTGCTTTACAAATCTGATAACACTACTGATATAGTTAAATAGAATTCTTCACAATATGTTCTAGGGATAGTTATTTGATGCTTTACAAAATGAATATAAACACATCCTCAAGACTCTGCTAGTCGGATATGCTTAAAAGTTGTTCCAAATATTTCTTTGGACAAGTTATTCGAGGTTCAGTGCCCTGGGATAGGGTAAGCGATCAATTAAAGCATCAGGGGCTAGGGTTTGAGGAAGGTGAAATTATCTGGCATGCTGGACATTCCCTCCCTGCTTTCAGCAATTACAGGGTTCCCCTCTAGGAGGTTTCCACCTAAGTCTCAATTATAAGAGTCTATTAACAAAAACAAAGCCTTCTAGACAAGCGTTTTTTGTAAGAATATTCCACTCAAAACAACCACAGCAATATTTTCAATAAATATGTTTATAATATTTCTGATGTTCAATATAAACGTCAGAATCATCCATTTTTCGTTCTGAGAAGATTCAATTCTCAGTCTACTATGTTAGCACACATCAAGCTAGTAAAAGAAATCTATGCACAGCATGACCTACTTTTGATGTACTGATTTTTTTCTCAAAAAGAATTAAAAACTGTCATTAAAAATTCAGACAGAACTGCATTAACACAATGGATGTAAAAGCCTATTTCAACACAGTAGAATGCATTGTATTTTTCATGAGATTCTACAACCAATAATTTTTAGGTATATTTTGTTGTTAGATACATTAATATAAATCCTCTCAGTTCTTAGAATATCATTTAATTCAGAGTCATATCCTCAGTTGCCTGTTCTGGTACATAATTCTTTTTGTAAAGGGAAGAACAACTTTTATTAAGGTGAGTTAATTTTGATACTATGAATATTCATATTTTTATCATACTATTCTCATGTTTTTCATTAGACATGCTCAGAGATACCCTTTTCTCTACAGCAGAATTTTATTTTTATTACCTAACTCTTCTGCTTTGGTTATTATAAAATGCATTTTAAGTATTTAAAATTTTCTACATTTGCAACAACTCTATGACATATGCATATATGCTCATTTAACAGATGAGGATACTAAAGCCCATAAATTTAAATAACCTACATAATTTAATCTAATTCAAAGGGTGGAAAGGGTAAAGTTAACATTCTAACCAAATTCTCTCTGGCTCTACACCTCTTCTTTCCACCACATCAGGTAATGCATCATATAACTGTACTACACCTAGTTGTGAGCACAGAGATAATGTAATTTTTAACAAGTTTTTGGTGCTCAGTGACATTAATTATTAACACCAATATCATGTTTCTAGTGTCTTCTAACTATGAGCATTCCTTTGTCATTCCTTGCCTATTAAGTCTTTTTCAATCAAAGCATATTCTTTGCCTTGCATATGCCTCTTCTTTCTTAAGCTACACAATCTCCTGAATGAATGAAATATCATTCCTCTTTTTTTCCACCACATACACAAGTTGGAGACAGTGATCACACAGAAGAAAGAACACAAGCCTTTGACTCCCACCACCATCGCTTAACAGCTACATAACTCTGGGCAAGTTGCTCCTTGAAGATGAAGATCTTTTCATCTGTAAAGGGCATAATGATGCTTATCTTATAGGGTTTATAGATTAAATACAATGCATGCATGTTGTAGGTACTCAGCAAACAATTTCTCTCTTTATTTTCATCATTATACTATATGCTTCAGTTAAATCAGACTACATACCTCCCCCCCCAGTACTGTCTATGCTTTGCCACACCCCATTTGTTTGTAATTCTCACCCTCCCCATTGTCATCCAATTTATTCTTCAACCTTAGTTCAAAAGTAACTTCCATCAAGCTTTCCCAGCTCCTACTAACTGGGAGAGATATCTCCTTTACCTGAACTGTTATAGCACTTGGAACTTGCATACTAGATCCACTGTATCTTGTATCATACTATGTTTATTTTTGTCTACTATGTCATTAAACTGTAAGAACCTTGATTACATGGTCATCATCATAATCTGCTCTGTTTTCTCCACAGCATCTAGCTCAAGACCTGGCACTTGGTATATGGATGAATAAATCAAGTATATAAATAAAGTTTTTATTAAATCTGTATTATTTCTTTAATAACCTGAAATTTTCTTAATTTAAAATGTATAGGAACTCTTAAGCTAACACTTTTAAAGATAGGACTCTCATTTCTACAGTGACCAAATAAAGACTTCAACTCCTTGATCCTTCCCCAGAACATCCCTACCAGGATGGATTTGAATGAACTGGAATACCCAGAGGGGATTTAGGAGTTCTGAGATATACTGTAAAAATGCAGTCAGAAACAAAAAGAATGGGAAGATGGGCAGTATTGTGGTATGAAGGGAGAAGTAATGTGGAAAATCAGAAGAATAAAGTGCTTTGAATGGAGAATGAACATCCTTTGGTCCAGAAAAAGAAAATTCCGTGATGTATTTGTGAAAAATCGAACCTTTTTATACCATTATTGATTCTTATGTTAAGGTTCTCTAGAGAAACAGAAACAATAGGTATATATATATACATATATATGTATATATATATGTATACATATATATATACATATATATACATGTATATATATATACATGTATATATATATACATATATATATATAAAGAGATTATAAGGACTGACTCACAGGATTATGGAGGCCGAGGAGTCCCCCAATCTGCCATCTGCAAGGAGGAGTCACAAGAGCCCTGGGGGGGTTCCAGTTCAAAGTCGGAAGGCCTGGGAACCAGTAGGACCAATGGTGTACATCCCAGTCTGAGAGCAGAAGACCAATATCCCAGCCCAATTAGCCAGACTGAGAGAGAATTCTCCCCTCCACCATTTTTTCTTCTAATCAGGCCCTAAAGGTAATTAGAGGATGCCCGCCCACATTAGGGAAGACAAACTACTTTATTCAGTCTACTGATTCAACAGCTAATCTCATCCAGAAACACCCCCACAGACACACCTAGAAATGATGTTTTACCAGCTCTCTGGGAAACCCTTAGCCCAGTCAAGTGGGCACATAAAACTCACCATCACAACCGTCAAGGTTAAAAGGATATAATTTTGGCAAAAATAAGGAAATTCAGTGACTCATACCAGAGTATCTAATAACTCTTGAGCCTGTTGTTGAACATAGCCACAGGTCTGCCAGTGAACCACTGAAGAAAGGCCCCAAACCAGAGAACAAGTAGGCACTGAAATGGGCACTCTTCGTGCCCAGCTGTAGCGGGTTGGCCCAGAACTGCCTCCACCTGGAGGAATGGCACCTTACAATTTGCTGAGTAGCTATGATCCTGAGGGGTTGTCGCAGAAGACCTGTTCCACATCTTCTCCTAGGGTCAACAACAGCCTGTCAATAAACCCTTTGGACATTCCCCCAAAAAGCGTGCCTCTTCTTTTCCCTAATAGGTACTCACCCCTTAACATTGCCTGCTGTGAACTGTAAGTGCCAAAAGGTTCGAAAATAGTGCAGCAAGACCTCACCTGCACTTTCACCATATAGAAATTCTTTTAGGGCAAGAAAAACACTTCAAAGTATTAAAAATAGATAGCTCTTGGTGAATCTTTGAAAACAGACATGCTTTCGATCTATTGTTTTATTTAAGAATAACAGTCTTACGTGGGAATCCCACTATTTATGTGAAAGACATCAGAGAAAGACTTGTCACATGTGCTCCTGAGAGGGAAACTTTCTCTCCCACGACTCCTCCCACTTCTAAAGATGCACCCTCTCAAGCTTGTTTCTTTAAAAGCTTTAGAAAGTAGATGGAACAGAACAGGATGACAATGTCATTCCACGTGACAGCCACAGCCTACAATGAAAAGTCCTCTGCCGCTCATCCAAGTGTATTCCCTTCTGCAGAGACATATTCTGATTCTCTGCAATCTTGACCTCAAGCCACTAATAAAACCAGCATCCTGGCTGGCTTGCATCCTGGCTTGGTGATAGCTGCCCACCCACACGAATGAGTCGTATAAGCAGCAGCTTCAGGAAGTCTGAGGGTGGGATCACTTTGTGTGGGACAGTGGGAGGATGAGGGCAATAGCACTGAATGTGGGGTCTGTGCTCTGAGGTTTCCTGGAACCCGGGGGAGGTGATGGGAGGGGCCTCTCCTCCCTCAGAAGCTAGAACAAGGTAGACACAATTATACGGGCGGAACACTGGACAAAAAGAGGCCAGAAGAGGCCTTTTGCAGTTCCCTCTGCCTGGAGTGTCCTTCCCTGCCCCTCCCCTTATGGGAATTCTACAGACCCCTAAGGACCACTTCGATACCTGCTTCTCCAGGAAGCCTTTCCTAATTTCCCTCTTTCACTCTCCCCTCTTTCTCCCTCTCCTCCACTAGTACATGCTCAGAATTCATCTTCACTTCCTCTGTGATGTTAACCTCTAATGCACTTACTCCTCTTTATTAGTATTTAAGTGTGTCCTGTTTATTGTGTTTGAATCTTGTTGGGTTTGTCTCCCATATAAACCACAGACAACTTGAGGGTGGAGACCAAATCTGGCTCATCCCTATGTACTCCTCAGCACGAGACACAGCGCCTTGTTCACAGCAGTAGACACGGCCTTTGCCACATATTGCCTTATTTACCCAGGAAACACTTCTGTTTTCTCCACCCATCTCATCCCCCTTACCCAAGTTTACTACTACTTGTTTAGAAAGGAATATTATCCTCTCACTCCTCATGCACCCATTCATGAGGAATTCCCACAGTGACATTTATGGTCTTTGCCCATCCCACTCTGACTCACTCCATCCCAGGACAGAGAGATGCATTTGATTGGGGTGTTTGCAAGAAGGGACCAAGTAACCCTAGTCAGGCTCTTATCTTACTCCCTGATCCAGCTTTCACGAAGGGGTATTCCGGTCTGTGAACATGCCTGCAGTTTTAAAGCATAAATTCAATTCAGAGGAGTATTAGCAAGCTTATCTGACTATATGTGTAAGTTCTATCTTAAATTGTATCTGTAATACAGTTGATATTTTGATCTCCATCGGTCTGACACTTTTGTCTTCCTCTCAATTGTTTCCAAACTCAAGCAGGAGAGTAGTGTTATGTACACTCCTCTTAATGTCTCTTTACTAGTCCTATTTCAGATTATAACAAACACATCACTTCCTTGGAAACTCTTCCCTGACCATTGCAACTTGGTTGGGTTCTCCTGTATATCATATATATGATATATAATATATTACAATATATATATAAATATCACTTTATCATACTTATTTTCTCCTCCATGCCACTTACTCAGCCGCATATTTTTCTGTGGGATTGCTTAAACTTTTTATTATAGAACTTTCCAAACATATACAGAAACAGAATAGTATATGGATCCCCACATACCCATCAACTAGCTTCATCAGTTACTGACCCAATTTTATTTCATCCATACCCCCACCCTCCTCCACAAATGCAGGCAACTTTGAAGAAAATATCCCAGTCATCACATCATGATATCTGTATTTGCAGCATGTCTCTAATACACAAGCATTAACTGCTAATGTTTGGGTTTTTTACTTCACCTGTTTGTGGGGTTATTTTTTTTTTAATTTTATTTTTATTATTTGCCCAAGGGGTACAGGTCTGTGAATCATCAGGCTTACATCTTTCACAGCCCTCACCAAAGCACAATGTGGGGTTATTTATTTTAATAACTATTTGTACTCCTTCCCTCAGATTACAAACTCCGTGTTTCGGAGAATTTGTCTGTTTTATCCTGACTATATTCCTAGTATGCAGGAGGTGCTCAATAAATTAAATAGAAAGGAAGAAATTTTATAAGTGAATACAGAAAACCACTTGCAACTTGGGGGCTGGACAGCATCCATTCCCCTTCTTTTTGTAACAATACCCAGAAGTTCCCTTCACTCTCAGTCCCTCTGATTGAAGAAGTAGGCTCTACCCCTAGCTCTAGGGTTATGGCGCACAGATCAGGTCGGAAAAAGCAGACTGATGCAACCTCATGGCCAACAATACTGGTTTAGTGATGAGCACAAGACGCAAAGACAATGGGATGCTGGGAAACTTGGTGGGCAGCTGGGGGAGAGGTAAGCATGTTCTCCTACTGGACATGAACCTGCAGAATGAGAGGTTCATATCGCTGCAAGGACAGAGTGTATTTGAAAATGGCTCTGACACAGAGGTGGAGAACCAAGGGACGGGGAGAGAAGTTAGGGCCTAGAGAAAGCACTTGAGTCAAATGTCATGGGAATCAAACCTACCTGGGGATTTTTCAAGTTACCTTACTCAATGAATACCCTGTTGGCTTAGACAAGCTTGGGTTAGAATTTTCAAGACTTTTCAACTGAAAGTTCCTATCTGATTATAAGGGCAGGGGGGAAAAATAGGGAGTAAAGAGAAAACGCATGGTAAATAAAATATATTCTTTTCAGTCGAGTCCTTGGCCTAGTAATCACATATTCTGAGTTTTCACAGCAGATCAAGCCTCTAGCCTTCAGATCCCTCATTTATAGGATAGGGGAACTAAGTGGCCTCTAAATCCCCTTTGAGGAATTGTGTGAGTTCTTTGGGGAAAACCTAAGAGAGCATATGGAAGGATCTGGAGTTCCTTGTTAGAAATAGCATCTGATTACTGGCATATTTCCTTTCTTGCTTTAATTCATTGTAAAGCATTTCATATCTTCTAGGAAAAAATAATAACTTCCAAAATGAGAAAGACCCCTGCTTGGCATTTCTCTTCTGGGCAGCAGATACTCTGGAGGAAAAATAAGTCTTTCCTTACCCACTGTGACCCAAGACTGTAATATAATATCAGCACTATGACAGCATATTCAGATATTAGGCATCATCACCAGGGAGCCAGAGATAAGCTTTTAAAAATTTTCCCCAGCAGAGACTTTGCCTTCTGCAAAGAATAAGCTCACCTTAGCTGCTGTGGAGATCGCTTGTTTTCTCTTAAACACACAAGTGCCTTTATTTCAAGTTCCTCTTTTTGGAACAGTATGAAAATGTTCACCTGGTCGAGAGACAAATCTCAGAAAAACACTTAAAGGCAACAAAAAATTTGTCTAATATTTATAAATCTCTTGGCTTTAAAATCTCCTATTTTCTCCTAAGAGACTTTAAGAGCTACATTTATGGAGTTGCAAGTAGTAATCTACTTTTATTGAAGGAGGTCAGAATAAACTGTGGCAGGAAATGAAAATGGTCTCAGGAAACATGGAGATAGGGAGAGGTCCTCTGGCTGTAGTCCTCCCATTTGCTACCTATTCTCCCACTAGGTCAGAAGGAAAGAAACTTGGGCAGTTAAGACACCCTTTGTATTCTCCTGCACAGGAAAATGAAGGAGCTGGAAAGATTGCTCGTTTGAAAGACACCTTCTCTGATCTCAATGAAATCTGTATTTTCTCCAAATTTCTGATTGTAGAGATTCATAAAATCTTTCTAGGGAGCAGTGTGACAATAGAATTATCAATACCTTAAAAGCAGACATGTCCTTTGTGGCATCCAAGATGGCTCCTGGAATTCACTCCTTCCTGGAGTTCCCTCCCACAGTGAATAGAGGCTGGGCGACTGCAGTAGCGTCCTAATGCTGCTGTAACAAACTGCTGCGAATGTAGCTACTTAAAACAACACAGATTTGGTGTCTTCAAGTTCTGGAGGCGAGAAGTTCAAAGGGGGTCAGAATGGGCTAATAGCAAGGTGTCAGCAGGGTGTGTTCTCTCTGGAGCCGCTAAGGGAGGATCTGTTTCCCTGCCTTTTCCAGCTTCCTTGTCTCATGGCCTCCATCTAGCCAGCAATCACACCACTCTGACACCTGTGACTGCAGTCACATCTTCTCTAATACTCCTGCCTCCCTATTTTACTTATAATAACCCTTGTGATTACACTGGATCCACCTGGATAACCCAGACAATCTATCCATCTCAAAATCCTAACTTAACACCTGTAAATTCCCTTTTGCCATAAAAGATAACATAGTTCCAAGTTCCACTGTTTTAGGACATCATTGAGGGATCATTATTTTGAATACCACAGTGACCAATAGAAAATGGCAGAAGGAACAGCGTATGATTTCCCTTGTAAGGTCACAGAAGGCAGTGAAACCTCAGTCTTGCTTTCTGGAATGTTCTGTCCTGGGGAAATCGGCTATCATGTGTGAGGACACTCAAGCAGCCCTGTGGAAAGGCCCATGTGAAGAAGAATGATGTTTTCCCACCCACAGCTGGCACCAACTTAGCAGCCACATGTAGAGCCACATGGAGTGGATCCTCCATCTTTGGCCGAGCCTTCAAATAACGACAGCCCAGCCAACATCTGACTGCAACCTCAGGAAAGACCCTGTCTAGCCACTCCTGAATCCCTGACCCAACATAAAACATTATTTTTGTCTTATGCCTCTAAGTTTTGAGGGCCATTTATTGTGCAGCATTATAACTGACATAACCTTTGACCCAACAATTCCACTCCTAAAAATGCAGTCAGTTGTGTATGGAGAGGATTCTGAGGAAAGCACAGTGCACAAAGTCCTTACATGCACACAAAATTCTGGATAGAGAAGCTCATCAGAGTTTTTATTCATGAAACTTTAAAGACAACCTTAATATAACAGCTATGGGGGAATTGGTTAAATAAAGTAAAACATACCCACATAACGGATGAGCAGGTGTCATGTTGCAGAACATAAGTCATGCTATAGAACAATAGTTCTCAAACCTTTTCTGGGTAAAACCTTTTCTGTAAGTAAAACTTTTAAGAGAAGCTTGCATGACAAAATCCAGTATTTCCAGCTGAGGTAGGTTCAGCTTCCCAGAGCCAGGCCCTGGCGGGCAGTGGGGCACCCCAAGGACACCTAGGATTCCAGGAGCACAGTTTAAAGGCCTCTGTTCTAAGAGAATCTGTAATGTCACATGAACCAGTACACCCATTAAAAGAAGCAAGATCCCTGTTTTTTCACAGGTGCTTGTCTCCCTCTCCAGCCTCATCTTAGACATTCTGCCCTTGCCTTCAACATACTGGCCTTCTGGCTTGCTGAGCTCCCAACTTAAATGTGACCTCCTTAGTAAAAACCTCCATGTCCATTTCTTCTCTTCTCCCCATACTAACCCAGATTGGGTCAGGCCCTGAGGCTAGAAGTCTAAGATTAAGGTGTAGGTTGTCAGGTTTGATTTTTTTCTGCGGTCTCTCTCCTTGGCTGGCAGATGGCCTGTTTCTCCTTGTATCCTCACATGATTGTGTCTGGTCTATGTTCCCCTATGTCCTAATTTCCTCTTCTTATGAGGACACCAGTCATAGTGGATTAGGGCTGTTATGGACTGAATGCATCCCTGCAAATTCATATGTTTAAGTCCTAACCCTCAATGAGATGATATTTGGAGGTGGGGCCTTTGGAAGTTAATTAGCTTGAGATGGGTGGGACCCTTATGATGGGATTAATGTCGTTGTAAGGAGGAGAGACTAGAAGTCACTCTCTCACTAGCACTCCTTCTCTCTCCCTTTCTTTCCCCCCCCCTTCACCCTAGTCCCTCTCCTCTCCTCCCCCCTCTCTTTTTCATGGCCATGTGGGGATATAGTGATGTAGCTGGCTGCAAGCCAAGAAGAGAGCTCTCATCAGTAACCAAACCTGTTAGCACCTTGATCTTGGACTCAGCCTCCGGAACTGTGAAAAATAATTATCTCTTATTTAAACAACCAAATCCTGGGGCGCCTGGGTGGTTCAGTTGGTTAAGCATCTGCCTTCGGTTCAGATCATAATCCCATGGTCCATCCCAGGACCCTGGGATCAAATCCCACATCTGACTTCTTGCTCCGCAGAGAGCCTGCTTCTCCCTCTCCCCCTGCCTGTAGCTCCCCCTGCTTGTGCTCTCTCTCTCTGTCAAACAAATAAATAAAATCTTTAAACAAACAAACAACCCAATCCGTGGTATTTTGTTATAGTAGCCCAAGATGACTAAAGCAAGGGACCACCCTAATGTGGTAATCCTAGCCTAACCTTGGGGGAAAAAAAAAAGAAAATCAGACAAATCTAGATCTGAGACATTCTACAGGATATGCATCCAGTACTCCTCAACACCATCAAGGTCTTGGGAGGGATGGGGGTCAAAAAAAAAGGAAAGATTGAGAAACTGGCGAAATCCAAATGAAGTCTAGAGTGTAGTTTAAAAAAAAAAAAGAAAAAAACCTATCAAGAATAGAAACTTTATTCTGATATCTAACTTGGGAAAAAAGAAATTCTCACACTTTCCTAGAAGTGAGGTAATTTACATTCTCAATAAGGGAAAGAGAAAGGAGCAAAAACCTCATCAAACCCACAGAGAAAGTCCCTATTCAAAGTAACTTGTTGGAAAATCTGGCTCTCATTCGGTGTACATTAGAATCCTCTTGATAATCTTGTATAAGATATATCAGAAAAATATGATTCCTTTCTATTCTCCCTTATACATGCCACAGCCAGAATGCCAAGTCAGCTTGAAACTGTATATTAGGAAAGTATATTACTTATTTTTTTAAAAAGCTTCAAGTTGAAGAAACTGAGATCTAAAACCATAAAACCATTCCCATAATATACCCAATGCTAATGCAGTTTTAATCCCTTTAAGGGAGATCATTAAGAGGTACAAAACTTCCAAGAAAAAAAAAATGAGTAAATGATTTAACAAAAGGAAATAAAATATATATGATCTTGCATAATCACATCAGAGGACCATTCTTATAAATTTAAACTAATAAGCAGAATAATAGTCTTTCATTCCAGTGGTACTATAAAAAGCTACCAAATTTAGAAACTTTTCGAGGATTGTTTCAGGGAGGGAGATACTTAAAAAACTGTGAGTACATTGTCTTTTGCTCAGATAATCTTTTATGTTACCCAAGCTGCTGCCCTTCTTTTCTGGCCTTTTCCCTTTCCTAATTCCTTAAATCCATCTTTCTGCTCTGTCTAAAACCAGAGAGCATAATTAGAGGGCATGTGGCTCCACCTTTTATGGAAATAGCTCTACTCCTTATTTGCATGTGTTTGGACCCATTACCAGCTGTCTGTAAAAGCAGGAGGGTGACCATTCCTCCTTATTATCCAGGCAGATTCTGTTCAAAGCCAAAGATTAGAATAGTGCAAATGGTAGAAAATAGCTTTTTTTTTCCTTTGAAAAATACAAGAGCAGTTTAAAGTGAATAGAAATTAGTGGATCAGTGAACTGGAAGGAAACGTTATTGCCTCTGAAATAGCCTTGCTCCCACTCAACTTTGCATAACAATATTCCATTTGCTATTATGTAGCACGACTTCCAGCCTGCTGCCCAACCCAAATCAGGAAAGTTCCTCTCTCTCCCACTGGCTTGGTGCAAATGAGATGCACAATGCAACCAAACATAGTTAAACCTTTTAGAGAGGACTATTTTTTTTTAATCTAAGCAACTATTTCTGCCATTAACAGGTGTAAAATGTCTTCTAACAAGAAAGTGCAGAACAGCAAATGTGATTTTGAAATATGCAGCATAAGTCGCATATAAATAAGACATTCTAGGAGTCTATCTGCTTCAATTTTATAAAGCAGATGTCTGCTGTCCTAAGCAAATAGTTCAAGTTGTTTCCAAAATATGGAGGCAAAAAGCAATAGAGGTACCATTTACACACTCATTAGTAAGAGAGGAAATGCATCTGCTTTGGAAAATTGCTGCTCACTAAAAAGCAAGTTTCCCTAGCAACGGCTACATCACACAACTCAGACCACTTCTAAGCTACAAGAGAAATTATAGGAAAATATATAAAAAGATTTTATCGAATATTTTTTATCTTTGCCATGGGAACATTTCCCCTAAACTAAGATATGCCTAGGGAAATTAAGACTTGCCATACACCAGGCAAAAAAAATTAAAAAATTAAAAAAAAAATTTAAGGATGTATCTATAATTACTCGTCCTTCGATAAGGGCAAAAAGATGGAAAGCCATTCTATAACACCAGATGACAGGGAGAGAGAGAGACAGAGGATGCAAGAGAGTGAGAGAGAGGCATGTGTAAACCAGGGAAGTGGATAGAGAAAGGATTCCCTATCTCTGGCCCCATCTCAGTAGGGGATATGGTTGGTTTGGTGACCCCTGGCTCCATTCTTTTCTTTGTGGCTTTTTTTCTTTCTACTCCAAGCTGAATAATTGTTACAAATCAAACAATTTCTAACTGGATGATAATAGAATCAATTGGTAGAGGCTCTAAATCCCATCATTCTGTCTGTAATTATTTAACCTCACTTCCCACCCCAGCTGCCATTGGTGATAGTAAGGGAGGAGGTGGGCATTTCTTCTGTCATCCTTCTGTCTAAGAGCTTTCATTATTCAAAAAGGCACTTAGAATTTTCTTGAAGTTCGTCCAAATCCAGTAGGGAATATCTTGACTCCCCCCCCCAAAAAAACCAAACTACAAAATATGTCTTTTTGCCAGGAAAACTGAAATAATGTCTAAGAATAAAGTGGAACATTTGAATTTTCCAGTTTTTCTGGATTGTTCTGATATCTATGTGTTGTTTTAACTGAGATGCTGCTTGGAAATATAGCATATTTTCTCTCAGTGAATTGTTACCTTATAATACCATGTTTGAATGTATTTTAATTGCTGATTCCAGTTTTAATGCTGTAAATAAGGATTTGTTTTCAGTGTCTTTTCATTGTAGCAGGTAACATTTCATATAGCCTATCTCCGCCTGGAGGATCACTTTTGGTCCTACATCTAAGAAAGAGAGAATGAGGGAGCCAAAATAGTAGGAGCAATCTTCAACCCACCACACCCTTGGTACTCTGAGATGGGGGAGAAAAATAACAACGAAGCAAGTATACGACTTTAAATTCAAATGCACTATCCTGCAAAAATCAAGATGGTATCAACAATGGAAGAAAGGAGCTGAGATCAACTCAATACCTGCTGTGTGCTAGGCATCGTACCTACGTTCTTCCTTCGGTCCTTACATTTTTCACAAGAGGGTTTTGAAGCTCAGAGATGAGTCATTTGATCTGTATCACACAGGAATAGTGGTAGAGCTGAGATTCAAACCCAAGTCTGTCTAAAACCATAGCATGTGCTCTGTGTCGATCTGCCTTTGCCCCTCTGGTAGCAGGGATTATTTTTGTTCCCCATTTTTTTTAATCCCGATTCCTCCTTGGCAGACAAACTTGAGGCTTTGTTGTTTTTAGACAGAACTGTTTCATCTACAAACGTGAACTAATAGCCAAATTTAAAGCCAGAGATTTCATATAACATCTTGATTTGAGGCTTCTCCTTCCAAAGAAAAGCATAAAAAGATATAACAGCCCCAGGATTCCCTCACAGCAGCTGACACCTAAGGAATGGCTGTGTGCTCTTTCTTCAGGGGTCCCCAGCCTGTCACATCCACAAGTTAACTGCCTGGCTCTGAGGCACAGGAACCAGAGATTGCCATTTCTGGATGAATGGTATCAAAAGAAGTCAACTTATATTCCGCACACTGTCGGCAAGCAGTGCCAGTACCTTACAACTTGGGAATGGGTACAGAGGGGCTAGCCTGAGGCTACAAAACATAATGAAGAAAAGAAATAAGACTGAAGACCAAGATGGAACCTGTGAATTCATTTAGACTTGCTCAGGCTCTAACCAGGAAAGATAATGAGCCAAGATGTTAGAAAATTAGTCATTAAAAAAAAAAAAAAAGTTAAAGGCCTGTCCTCAGCCGAATAATAATCTTCCATGAATTTCAGCTAAAGAAATAAAAAAAGAGCAAAGAATCTAGAAACTAGAATTCTCATTTTCACCCATTTTACTAACTCACTTTGTGATCTGTAAGCAGCACTCAGTCCCAGTGGGCTTCAGGTGCCACATCTGTAAATGGAAAGAACTGGGTTTTTTGCATGGACAGCAGCCATGCAGGTATAAATAAAAGAAGACAGCAGTGAGGGACTGGGTCTGTGCAGGGGACACTAAGGAAGGAGACAGCTGCCACTCTACTCCAGGCCAGTGTTGCCTTGGGGAATCTGGGCTGAGGATTCTCCAAATGTCCCACTTGGCCAGAGTAGCCAGAAACATTTGTGAGTCTGTTTTTGAAGTGTCAGACCTTCAAAAATGTTATCAATGAATTCAAAATTGTTAAAATACCACCTAAGCCAACTGTGAGCAGTGAAAGAAAATGTCTCTGGGCTGCAGTGGCCTGCAGGCCCTCAGTTTTCTGCCTTGGGACGAAACACCATTTAGCATTAGAATTCTGCAATTTTAAGTACTGAGTAGCTAGAATCATGGTTGAGAAGAAGAGAAGGGTGTAGGTGGGTATGTTTTCAGCGGAAGAGCTCAAAAAGATGAAATGTGTGGCATTCCCTAAGTGGCCCGTTTTGCCATCCTCCTCTGAGTCTTGCATTTCACGAGTACAAAGCAAGAGATGTGGGCAGATGCTCTGTGTGAGCAACACTCACAGAGTCTGAGTGGGGAGATGTTGCTGGAGACGAGAAGAAGAAGCAGAAGGTACAGACTGCCCTCCGGGGAAGCAGGAGAACTGCACCCATTCCCAGGAAAGCCACAACGGAAGTAGGTAAGAACATTTTAAAAATATGTAGTATGTGCTTGTGTTTTATAGATCCCAGTTAGTCCCAAAATCTTTGAGGTAGACACTGATATTACCCATCCTTATCGCAACAACATTGTACTAGGCATTTTTCATGAACCAGTGTGAAGTGATTTAATGTATGTCTTATGTTACCAGCAGCATGAAAGAGAATCTTCTGTGGCCAATACACAGATGAGAAAAGCAAGACTTCAAAACAGATTCAGTAATTTGGCCCCAAATCTATAACTAATTAATAAGCAGTGTGATTTAAACCAAGGTCTCTGTCTACACTGCACCTCCTCATCACTCTTTTCTGCTTCTCTAAAAACTCAGGGAACTGATTAAAAATCCCATCACCAGGAAGATACAGATCCCACTGCAACTGGCAGTCCTCAGAACCCCTGGCTGTTTGTCATACCATCCATCCTCCAGTAGCAGCAGGCCAGACACGCAAGTCCCCAGGGTCCAATCCACTTAAAAACTGTCCCCCTAAACTCTTCTTAAATTCAAAAACTACTATACCTTGGTTTTCATTTCTGGGACACAGTGTACACAAGGTACATAATCCTTGATTCCCCTAGAGAGGGAAAGCAACTCTGGGTTAAGATCATTAGACAACATTTAATAATCACTGTTTCTCCTTTCTCCAATAAAGCAAAAATATTAGAGTGTGAATCTCACAGTACTTAATTTTTTAAAAATGCAAGAAAATACAGAGTGCCTGAAAAGGAATGCTAGCTCTTTGAATATGTTTCTATTCAGTTTACCACTCGCTTCCCCTGTGAGAAAAATATTCTAGACATGATTCCAAACACAAAAAGAAATACAAAAACAGGCTAAGTAGAGGAAGTGGACACTGGTGGGCACTGGTGAGCACCTACTCTGTGTGCTGTCCTAAGCACCATACACACCACACAGCACCCAAGCACATGTATGACCTCCTTTCATCCTCACTCGACTCCACTTTTCAGATTCAATCACTGAGACACAAAAAGGCTAAGCAACAGGCCCAAGGTCTTACAGTGAGAGGCAGAGCCAGCTTTCAGACCCAGGCGCATGATTTGAATGCTTTGACACTCTGGCAAAATTGTCAAGTGACAGAAGGCATGGTCTAACTTGTCCAGGCACGATTTGTGGGATTTGGAGATTTTTGTTTTGTTTGGTTCCTTCCCATTCTCTAAAAGTACATGATTCACTTAGAGTGATTCACACAGATACACTTAGTATTTAAACTACACCTGTAGAAATCTTTTTAAGGCAATATTAATTCCTACAGGTCAGTAGGGCGCTATTGAACACCAATACTGAAAATCACAGACCCCTTAGGCACAAGAGCGCTTAGAATTGCACATTTAATAAAGTGTTAACTGAATGAATATACTCACAGACATAAATAAATAAATAAATAAATAAATAAATAAATAAAGTATACTCACAAACTAAGACAGGTACTTATTTATATGAGGCAGAGGCACACAGTGTCTGCTTAATAAATGTCTGATGAATAAGTGAATGCGGTGTCTCTTAAAATTTATTTATTTATTCAGCCAATACTTATTTGATGCCAACTCTGTGTCAGGCACTATTCTAGGCAATAGACAGACAGCAGTGAGCAAAACAGACAAAATCTTTGCCTTCATGGAGTTTACATTCTGATGGAGAGAAACTGAAAATAAACAGGATAAATAAGATATTTAGTATGTTAGTCATAAAAGCTAAGAGGAAAAATAAAGCAAAAAAAAAAAGGTCTATTGAGACAGTTACAAATGGTTTTGCAATTTTAGATAAGGTGGCAAGAAAAGGCATCCCTGATTAAAAGAGTCAATGCTTTTAAAATAATGCCCTGGTAAAGATCTGATCTTTAAATGTGCTTTTAAACATCTGAAATTTTAGTACCCTCATATATGTAGGAAATTTGGTCAACTATATTCAATTCATATTGTTGGGTATGGGAAATGTGATTTCTTAGACTCAGAAGAAATTGTAGGGAGTCACAAAGCATGCTAGAGAAAGAGGATATATCTTACAAATCACTAAAGACAGGTCTACATTATTATTATTTTGCTTATTTGTGTTGGTATCTGATACTTCACGACTGGATGTATTCCAAATGAAAACTAAATACGTCAATCCCATCTGGAGCTTTCTTGAAAATAACCCACTGGTGCAGATTTCTGATGTCCTTGTGTGACCCCCATGCCTCCTGAGTAGCATTTGAGGTGGAGACTGTATGACATGGTCTGTCACACAACCCTCTGTGGGGTCAGCAAAGCACTTAGGGCCACCAAGCAGATAAAGCAGTTTGGACCTTTACTCTCTCTAAAATGTGAACACTCACAAATGAAAACCTACTAGGTACTGAAACAAAAGAATTTCACAACACAAGGCCTTAAAAGTGGATGGTATGGAATTGGGGTTAAAATTCAAATTATCGCTCAAGACACAACCATCTGTAGATAATTCTATACGAATAATGAGAAAAAGCCCTATCCATCTTCCTAGGGTTCACTAGCCCTGTCAGCACATAGTAGTGTAAATTATATGTTGGGCTCGGCAAGACTGTTTAAAACACTTTTTTCCCCATTTTTATTACCATTTTGTTTGTCCACAAAGAAATTTTTATCAAGTTTTTGGTCTGTGAACTTGCCTCCAGATGTCCATTGTTTCCTACAACTGGCATCCATTTAAAACATGGATAAACATTTGAAAGTGTTTTCCTTTTGAAAACCTACTAAGCATTAGTCAAATATTTCAGCTTCTTTGGTATTAGATGCAGTTGTGCACACAAAATAGGGCTGGTTCTGATAACAGAGAATGTGTGATTTAGACGATTTAAAAATATCTCAGACTTATTTATCTGAGCAGTAAGCCTTCTAAATTGAGTAAATAGCATTATTTACTAAGTAGAAAATCTAGAAAGTTCTTAATTATAATTAGGCACACAGAGAACTACCCAAATGCATTAGAAGTGAGACCACTCAAGTACCTAGCCCTCGTCGCCCTGTCAGCTCTATTCATGTTTCACTCTAGCCTAATAGCTAAATGTCACAGCTCCACGCCAAATGCACTGAGGACTTTCCTGGCACCGATGTGCCTGCTTCCCAATGAGCAATATTTCAGCATCATCAGAATTAACCATCCACTAAATTCAATTTAATAAGGCTGCATCATCCTAAGTGTTTCACCTTCATGCACAATTTATTATAATTTTATATGAAAAGCTAAAAGCTCAGAAAACACAGATGCCATCATATTCCTGAAAAGAAAGCCCTTTTCTTGAGCAGTTTTAGACACTGGATAGCAACTCAGAATGTAATTGGGAGTCTTCTCAGATCGGCTGACAGAATTCACACTGAAAAAAGAGATTAAAGACAAAATGTCAGGGTTTACCGATTGTGAGAAATCCCTGAATTCTCCTTCAGTCCTTCAGCCCTGACAAGATGAGAAGCCTCAGACAAGGACTCCCAGGGCCTCGCTGAAAGCAAACCCAGTCCCTGGCTCTCCTTGGGAGCTCTGCTTACACCAGAGAGCCAGGAAAGACACACTGCTTTACGTGATTTCAAAGTGAGACTGGAAATCCCCTTCATCTGCATGGATGTCTTCTCTTAACTTTTATTTTGCATTACTTTCTCCTGGCTTACAAGAAAGAAAAACAGCAGGCACTGTAGTGCCCATCACAATTGAAAAAAGAAAAGAAGGAAACTGTAAGAAGGGACTGTCAAGTCGAATCTAATGTTAGAAACATTAACAAGGGTGTAACATCATTTTGTTGGCCTCTAGTTAAAATGGTGCATCCGAGGTTATTTTAAATTCAGGATAAAGGCTGTCTTGAGACTGCATAGGAAGGCTGTAGTTAGATGTAGGTGATACAGATACAAAGCTCCCACAGTTTAAAAAAAAAAAAACTTTAAGGATGGGGCAAGGGAACAAAATCTTCTCCTTTCTGACCTAATTCATTAGGTCAGTCACTTGTTAGCAACGAAATATGCGGCTATGTGCTCATCGTATAAAAGGGCTAGGTTTTCCGCTAGAAAAGCAGAAGCCAACCACAAGAGTGTTATTTCCTCAACAGCACCAGGGTGCAAACAGGTGTGCACTGGGGGCAAAGGCGGGCCCCTGCTCCCCAACCCAGAGGCTCCCAGCAGTGTTGACACGCTCTTGTGGTCCTCTGCCCAGTCTTGCACATTGAACAATAACTGAAATCTATCACAAGATCACTTGCCAGTCCTCCTCGGTTAAATGGGTCTTTATTTTTAGAGAACAATGGGAATTATAGGAAGCTGGAGGTCTTACATCACAGAATTATAAATAGTTCCTGTTAAATGTAGCCCTATATTTTTGTTTTTCAATTTTGAAATGAAGTTGATATTTGAGAGGGGTTTTTTATCTACTGGACAGTTTATGATGTCCCAGTGATGTCATCTTATCTAGGTGATTAAGGACTTACTTAGTTTTTCAATCAGACAAACGACTAGCTCTCAACGGGAATTTTAATCAGAAGGATTGTGTGCTGTGCTGAGACCGTCCCCAGCGAACAAACAGAACATGACTGACCTTTCCTCCACAGGAAATTTAAATTTGTATCATTTGGCTGGTTAGGATTTCTGCCATTCCATGCGGATCAAGATTAGAGATGAACTTTCAGGTTCAGTCATACATTAAAAACACAAACACATAAGCTGTGAAAAGCCAGAAGCAGAATGATGTGTTTCCCCTGATACAAAAGGTCACTGCTGTTTCTGCTCATTCATTCCAGCTGACCACAGGCTCCTATGCTCACTGCCCTCATTTAAGGAAATCAAATTGGTAAATAGCCATGCTTATGGGTCCTCAACATGTTCACTGCATTAAGATTATCTGCTTTATTTAACTTAGCTCTCTCATTTGTATGTTAAAGGAAAAAATATTTCCCTTGTGACAGATAGACCTGACAGGACATTTTTTTTAATGTGTAAATGAGGTTATATTGATCAGAATAGTTCTGGTTTGGTCTAGAAAGTTTCTGACTTGTAGCAGCAGCAAGGGGAAAAGAAAAAAAAAAATCCCAAGTAAACATTCTTTAAAGAAACCTGCTGCTCTCAAAATAAGCAATTTCAGGGCACAAACTCATAAAACTACTGTGTCACTAAGTACTCATTAAATAGAGTAGGGGAGTCACACAGAAAGCAGATCCTCTACCCCAATAAAGTCAGTAAAAATAACTCCACTAAGCTAGTGACCGTGATCTCCAGGATTAAATTTGCAATTGTTTTTGTATTTCCTAAACTGAATTCATAAACTGATATAATTATGAAACAAAACCATCTCTAGGATCCCACAGAGCATTCATTTAATGACTTAGGACTGAGAGGAAAGGTTGAATGGCCTTACTCTAGAACCAAATATAAGTAGTTGTAATAACTAAAAAAGAAAAAAAGACTCAGGACTAATGGTTTATTATATCTAATTTAAAAGGTGATAATGTCTGAAACCAAGGTGAGGCTACATTTCCACCTCAACACTTATCTCTAAATTAATCTTCAATTTAATTTGTTTTGCTACACTGTATTATCGGATTCCAGGAGGATATGCAATTAATTATCAGGAAAATACTTAAATCTAACCTTTTGTAACTAACATATAGGTCTAGGTTAGTAAGCAGTATAGAAATGCCTTTTAAATATTTATGGGGCGCCTGGGTGGCTCAGTGGGTTAAAGCCTCTGCTTTCGGCTCAGGTCATGATCTCAGCGTCCTGGGATCGAGGCCCGCATCGGGCTCTCTGCTCAGCAGGGAGCCTGCTTCCTCCTCTCCCTGCCTCTCTGCCTACTTGTAATCTCTCTCTCTGTGTCAAATAAATAAAATCTTTAAAAAAATAATAATAAATAAATAAATATTTATAAGTTAGGTAATTCTATTAATTTCACAATCTGTTTGAAGGATGCTTTGTAGTTTGGTCATGAAAGGGCTGGGTTTTTTTGTTTGTTGACTGTTCTTAAAAAAATTTTAAATCAGTGGGCTAGGGAATGGTTTATCTTGATAGGCAGGTTTGATTATACATTGTTTTTATGAATTGCCTTCACAATGAAAATGAGTCACGCAAATGAGAGAAAGGAAAATCATTTCAGATTTCAGCTAGGTGCAAATGCACAATAACTTGACACTCTTCTTGGAAAATCAATTCAGATTCGATGTCGGCCGTATCACTTCTATTGCACAATATCAAATATCAAAGATATCTTGAGAGAATAGCTTGTTCTTCATAGCAGAAGAATATGCCCCAAATTGTTTTTAGAATTTTCATGGTCTGTGAAATGCCATGCCATTATTTTAATGATAAAAAAAATGAAAAAGCAATAAAAATGAGTGATGCATTCATCCTTAATTATATGCCAAAGGTGAACAGATGTCATTCTTTATCATAAACTGGGGGAAAAAATGAGTAACTTCTGCACCAGACACTGTGCTAAGCAAAGACATGTTAATTTAGCTCCCATCCTCCACAATACATTAAAAAAACTGAGTCTCGAATTCAGTAGCTCAAGGTCATACAGCTCAAAGTGTCAATGCCAGAGTTCATGTCCAGAATTCAAATCCATGTTTTGTCCAATTTCAAGGCCCATGTTCTTTTCACCACATATTCTGCTGCTTGGTTTTATACTCACCTGGCTCCTTCCAGTCATGCAGCTTTCAATCCCATGACCAACCTTAGGCAATGCTGAGTAGCTAAGGTGAGTGCAGAACAGAGGTAGCTGTTTTCTTAAACTCATCTTGTTCTTCTCCCTCACCTCCCTACCCTGAGAATTCTGGGTAGGACACCCCGTCCCTCTCCAAGTGATTATAAGAAGTGCCCAAGCTAAACAGTGCATGCAAAGAGATTTTAAAGTCATTCTGGCATAATTATCCTAATCAACAAAAACCAAGTGCAGCTCAATTAATCTTTTGAGAAGAAAAGATTGTGTGGGAGTTCAATAAATGAAAGCGTAAGGTCGGGCTTTTATAAGGTGCTCCGGATTCTATCACCTTTCTCTAATTCTTGCATATTTCAGCAGTCACGTTTTTTGTGACTTCACAGAAATAACAAGTCATTTTAAAAATCCTGAGATGGTTACAAAAGTACTGTTAACACACATTGTCCAACCACATATAGCCCACAGCACTGAGAACATTGGAATAAACTTGGAAGTCTGCAACTGCAAAGTTATTTTTAAATCTAAACAAGGTGATAATTAAAAAAAAAAAAAAAGGAAGAGGTGAGTTTTACTGAACCAACTTCGATTTTTCAGTTTCCACAGTGTTTGCATTGCTCCTTTCGTTTTGGCACTATCGGTGTCATTAAGAGTTTGAACAAATCTAGAGCAATTATCCGGAAACCCTCACACATAGGCTGACGTGATCATCCTGAGGCCTTTTATTCACATATTTCTTCAAACATTAAGTGAAATTATCTACTTGTAAAGGTTCTTCATCTCCTTTTAGAACAGTAATTTCAAACTTTCTTGAATAGTACATCAATGAGAACAAATAACTATTATCAAATTGTCAAACAGATGACATCTTTCATGATAACCCAACTGCACGAAACCTTTGGTTATCTGTATAGAAACAAGGAGCATGCTATATTTAATTTAAGGAAAACTCAGAGGCTTTATGAACATTAATTATCCTTAAAAGCCACCTACAACCTAATTTGGTTTGGGGTCAAAGCACTGTGTGCACACAGTGGGATCTTAATGTGTAGTCTGAATGAACCTAGGAGGTTTTAACCCAGGAAACTGTCAGAGGGGAAAAAAATATGTATGTATGTATATACCTATATAGCTGTATATACTTATATGTATATATATGTATATACACACACACACACACACACACACACACACACTCTGCAACAGTGATTGATTTCAAAACAAAACACTGGGAGAATGAGTATGAAGCATGCCATGTATGAAGGCCTTCAGAAGGAGCAACAAGATTCCCAGGTATGCTGAAGAGAAGTCTGTGAATTGGGAGTTACTCATTAAACAGCCCACATAAAGATGCTTGTTAGTACAGATTTTTATGGAGCAATGAATTGCACAGAGGGCTATTATAAACTTCGATTATGTATCTAAATTTGTATGAATGGAACACTTCTTTAAAAAGCCTTTAGGTACAAAATGTTTTGAGAATTTCTATAATTTCAAAAAGGTCCAATCACACACTCACCCTCCTCCACCCCAATGTTCCATTGCTTCAGACGTTTTTATTAAAACTAGCAGCTACAGAGGTATTGTGAATACAGATTTAAGCCAAATAGGCTATTTTGCCTTTTCCATATTCGACCAGATAAAATGTGATTTTGAAGTTTTTTGCCAGTATGTCCAGCTTTCAGATATATCACAAAACCTTAAGGAGAAGAACTAGTATCATTTGAGGCTTTGTTACAGAATGAACAATCTAAAGTTGTGCATTAAAAAAAAATGTGTTTTTACTTCAGAAGCTATGAAAAAGTAAGCTGTACCAGCCACAAGAGATTTTTGGAAAAAAGATCAAAAGATGGCTAATATATTTTTATATAAAAAAAGAAGACAAGCTATATTCTCAGTGCTCTTGTCAAAGCCAGTTTGCACAGTGGCTAGACAACAAATAAGACCATTGTTAGCAACTCAGGAAAACTCCTGCAGAAATAATTGAAAATTTCCTCTCTGGGTTTTCAATTTACCCTAGGCAAAACAAAAACAACCCTTAAACCAAAAATACACACTAGATACTGGATCAGGGGGCCGCCTGGGTGGCTCAATGGGTTAAGCGTCTGACTCTTGGTTTGGACTCAGGTCATGATCTCAGCGTCCTGGGATGGAGCTCCAAGGTGGGCTCTGCAATCAGTGGGGAGTCTCCTTGAAAGATTGTCTCCCTCTGCCCCTTCCCCACCCAACCCTTGCTGTCTTTCTCTCTCTCTCTCTCAAAATAAATATATAAATCTTAAAAAAAAAAAAGGAAGGAAGGAAAGAAGGGAGGATGGAGGGAGAAATTGGACCAGGCATTGAGAGGATAGCCAGTGTGAGGATAGCAAGTGTTAATGGAGAGATATAAACATGCAGGTTATGGTACATGTATTTTCTTCTCTTCTCCATTCTTATTAAGTTAGCTGTGGCTAAGTATAGCTAAGTTAAGAACAGCTAATAACTGTTGGAGGGAGGGCCTACGTTACTTACACGGTATAGTCTGATGAGAGCCCTGAGAGCCGGCTGGTCCTAAAGATGGGAAGAACAATGCCTGGGTTACCAGAGGTGGAGGTGGGTCCTTTGGACCACACCCAACTGCATGTTTTATATTCAGTGCTTGAGCATGAGCAGCCTGGGCCCAGAGAGGGTGGTGGGGTTAGCTCCAGCTCTTACAAGTTGTGGCTACATCAAGGCAAAGAGGAAGGAAGAAGCCACTTTCTAGATACTTTCTGTCATTGTTATTTATCCCTTTGTTGCCAAAGATGCTGGCAACAAAATGTATCACAACACAGTTTCTGGTTTTACTTTTTTTCTTTCCCCAGGATAGGAAGAGTAACCCTATGCACAATCTATCTATGGGTGCAAATGAAATCAACCCCTGGAAAGAGGCATCATGGGCCAGAGAATATGATCAGGAATTCTGCTAGTGTGCTGGAAAAAAAAAGGTCTTCAAATGATCAGAGACGGCTACCTGATAGAACTGTGTGGTAAGAAGCAGAAAGTTCTTCACGGTAAAGCAGTTATCATGCTCTCAAAAGACATGACTAAAAACCATGACTGAGAACATGACCTCATTCGAGGCACAAAAAATGGATTCTGCAAATGGGTTATTCAGCAAATGTTTCACTGCATGGTTCAGGAGTCCCTAACCAAAAATATAATGTGTGCATGGGAAAAGGTTCACAACACAAACTTCAGAAACCTATTGAGAGAGATGGGTTCTGTTCTGGTGTTTTTTATTTCCCAAACTGGATTAAGTCCTCAAATTAGGAACTAGACAGCAAATCCAAGAAATCTGAAAGATACAGCACTGGGTAGAAAATTACTAGCAAAAAAGATGTGGAATAAGAATCAAAATAAAACTATCCACTCATTTTTTAAATGGTCCTTATTTTTTAATCTTGCTGAATCTCAAGCCCATGTTCAAACATTTAAGAAGATAAAATACTAAGAAACTGGACTCACCAGGAAGAATTTTCATGTTATAAGGGATGTGGCCATTTAGATCAATGATTCCCCAACTCTTATGGTCATAAATTTAAAAAGCTTAAAAAATACTGTTGATATCTCCAATATATACACACTTATTTATATAATTTATGTATTTACTACTATACTGGCACACTGTATAATGATACATAAAACAAATAAAAATTTTAAAAGATAAAAAATATTTTCAAAGCAGGTCTAATATTTTCTTCTCACACCCAAGTGCACGATCTTTGCACAAATGCACAACTTGGAACATCAAAAGCACACTTCCGACAATACTAGTTCACCAATTGGCTGTGAACAGCAACCTACACTCACCCATAGCTCAGAAAAACATGCTTTGAGATTGTGCAGTATTTTGGTTCAAAATACTTCAAGTGTAGTGCTTTTATTTTACTGCCTAGAACCTTCTTAAAGCAGTTGTGGGGAAAATTAAGATAGCAATTCAGGAGTTTCGAAGACAGTTTTTATTACTGTCAATAGCTGCATTTTATTCAGTAACTACAATGAGATAGGAATTTATATCATATGCAGTATGTCTAATTCTCCCAAGAATTCTTTTTTTTTTTTTTTTTTTTTTTAAAGATTTTTTTTTTTTTTTAGGCGGAGAGGCAGGCAGAGAGAGAGGAGGAGGCAGGCTCCCTGCGGAGCAGAGAGCCCGATGCGGGCCTCGATCCCAGGACCCTGGGATCATGACCTGAGCCGAAGGCAGCGGCCTTAACCCACTGAGCCACCCAGGCGCCCGTCTCTCCCAAGAATTCTAAAGTAGAAATTATTTTCCCCATTTTATAAAAATCAAATGAAACCAAGTTTCGTGATCCGTTGTTTCCTACAAATAAGTGGTAGAACCAGGGTGGGTATTCTTAAAACCACAAAATCAAAACGGTCACAACTGTAGGACATGATGGGAAAGGCCAGTATTTTAGCTCTTTCACTATTTTATTTACAGTGGGCTCCCTAAACCAAAGACAGGGGAACAGAGAAACAAATGACTGGCTGTTAAACATTGCCTTTGTTTTAAAAAACAGCCCTCAGATATTTCCACCTGCTCCTCTCCCCTTCTCCTCCAGCAAACAGTCCTAGAAAGAGGCCTGCAGGACAGTTTTCAGTGCTCAGACACCCTGGGCCCAGGGTAAGCTTCGACTGACAGTTGCCCCAAACCTCAGAGTCTAACCAGCACTGTTTCCCCAAATAACGTCCTCTCATCTTAACAAAGAACTTGTGAAGGGTGAGTTTTAGAGCCCACAGAGCAGCGCGTCCACAGAGCAGTGGAAGCATGGAAGCACACTCTTCTCACTGGATCGACTCTGTAAATAGGAACATTCTGGACTTTTTCTTAGGGCCCCGTGTTTCTGGCTGTGTCCCAAAGAGAGCCTGAAACTGGCCACTTGGTACCCCAAAACTTATTCCTCTTCCAGACACAGATGCAATGAATATCTGAAAACTCTGGACCACTGGAGACCCACAAAAGATGAGGCCAGTGAGGCTGGGGTAGTTACTTTAAGGTAAAAAGTGGCTAGAGTAGGAGAAATGCTAATTGTAAAATTCTGTTTGGCAGTTTAAGTACCATGACTTGAAATTTCACCGCTACACTCCTTAATGGAAAACGTGGGTCAAATACACTAGTGACTCAATATGATTTCCTTTCCTGAACATTTTTAGAAAGATATATGACATACTTCTGTCCAGGTTGGTTTAGATAATAGAAAAAGTAGAACGGATGAATCTCAGCCTTTTCCAGTTTTATATTCCCACACAGGAATTCTCCCCATTGGCAAACCCCTATTCACCCTCTGTACCCAGCATAGCTCCCCTGTGAAGCATTCCCCACACTTACGGTGGAACCAGGAACTTCCCCCTCTGCATGCTCAAAAGATCTTAAATTTTTGTTTATTAGAAGCACTCACTTTAACATGCAAGTGTTTGTTCTTGACTATGGTTTTCTGTGCTTACTCGCCTTTTATTCTCATGACTTACCACTGTGCCTGGCATGGACTACATCACAGTAAGTATTTTGTGGATGAATAACTAAACATTGAACCCATGAATCTGAAGAAGCATTGATTCCTACAGATAAATTATAATAGCTAGGTCTTGGTGGTTCTGTTTCAAACCAGGATTTGTTTTTATACACTTCGTATAAATCCACCCTAGTTCTCTGAGCATTTTTGTCTGTAGCCTCCTAAGATCACTACGTCTGGTTGTCAACATACAAAGGAACCTCTTCTCATTAGTGGTCACACTAAATCCAGCATAACACAAATGAGGTGGCTCTTACAACTCTTCTATTCACAAATTTGGAACGACTGTCATTTCCAGCATTTGCTGTGACTTCTATATAAAGTAGCCTGGCCTGGTGGGGAAAGTAAGGCTTTCAACTGTTTATTCTCTGGCATCTCTATTCTAGTCAAAGCATTCCTCAGTATCGTTCCAATTTCATATATGTGCTGCTGAAGCAAGCACCAAAGTGTTCCTCAAAAACAAGGAAAGATTTTTTTAAAGTCTGAAGAAGAAAAAAATCCACATCTATTTCACTTGGAGAGTTTGATCCAGCAAACACTTCAAAAATGAATTTCAGGATGGGGTGTAGCTAGAGAGTGTTATATCAAATGTAGTACAGTACCTATGTCCTTTTCCCCCCTTTAAAAAAAATCAATTTGTCACGTTTAAGGAATATCTTTCTGAGCTACCAGTGAATCACTTTAGGTGCCCTACCACAGACACAGAATAATATTCAATCCTAAAAATACCCTATCCCTTAAAATTTTTTTCCTTTTAACTTTAGTAATTTATTATAGGAGCATGACACCAAAAGTGTATGTGAAACATTGAGAATAACAAAACCCAAACTTTATAAATATTGGAAAGTACAATACAGAAATCTACCAAACAATGCAGGGTTCTAGTTAGCTGTATTAAAAGACAATCCATAAAAAAAGATAATCCATATGAGGAAACTCCTTGCACAAAACACTTCCCGTATAGTTCAATTTCTCATACAAATTATGTCAAGAATTCACACTTTAAAATATACTTCTGACCCTAAATAATTAGAGCAAACCTTCTCTCTGTCATCCTCAGCCAACTCCACCCCAGGACGAAGAGCAGGGCAAGAGCAAACAGATCACTAAAATATCCATCTACATGGGCGCCTGGGTGGCTCAGTGGGTTAAAGCCTCTGCCTTCGGCTCAGGTCATGATCTCAGGGTCCTAGGATTGAGGCCCGTATCGGGCTCTCTGCTCAGCAGGGAGCCTGCTTCCTCCTCTCCCTGTCTCTCTGCCTACTTGTGATCTCTCTCTCTGTGTCAAATAAATAAATAAAATCTTTAAATAAATAAATAAGTAATAAAATATCCATTTACTTATTCCCTCATAGCTCTCACCTTCCCTGACCCCCAATTCCAATATTTCGGTTAACTACCGCCTACCTTAACGCTGCTCTTCTAGAACGCGGGTCAGTAACCGAGGAGAAAGCTGCAGATAACAAGCGAACATTACTGATACTTCATAAGTGCACGTGCCATGATACTTCTTAGATTCAATTAAATTAAGCTTTTGCCTTCCCCAAACTTCCCTATGAAGTCTTTTTTTTTTTAACCTTCTAAACAGATCAGCAATGAAGTGAACATACTCAAAATAAGTTGGCCCTGCTACTGAACAAGATAGTTCTTTCCCAGATTTCAGTCCCATAGGATTTCAGCTCCTCTTCCTTAAATTGCTATTTATTCGATACAACACATACTTGGCGTGCATCTTGGGCTGCCTTCCTCTTCTCGTGTCCGGTTAAGAGTCACGTCCTTGCAGGTGAAAGCTAGTTTAGGCCCTTCTGTACCCAGAGTGCCAGCATGTGCTCAGGAGAAGCCCTATGGGTGATGGTAATGGGGATGCACCATTCTGCTCCAGTCTCTGGGAAGGAGACACGACCCAGAACAGCTTCCGACTCAAAAACATCCGGACCGTTTTTCAGTTCCCATTATGACCTACTGTAGTGGGTATGAGGGTGTGGTAAACCAACAGGTTTTACCTCCTCCGTAATTCTGTCAATTCAGTAGCAGTGGCCTATAGCGCTGGGGTAAGTAAGAAAGATCAGGAGACCACACCTGGACTGAGAGAGACGCTGTACTCGGTCCTCGACGGATTAGGATTAGGGACGGCGGGCGCAGGCGCGGGTGAGGCGCATGCGCGGTGTGAACTCAGTGCTTGCCATCCCAGCTCCCAACACAGAGCCAAAATCTCAATTTCAGGGCTTTCAAAAACTTCTTACTGCCTAAGTTCCTTTCCTAATAGAAGCGTTAGGCCAGGGATAGAGGGGATTCAAGGTCTTCCGGATACATATTTCTATGTATCTTTTTATATAAAAGTTTGGTGAAGAATCAGACTTAGAGGTCAACGTGATGGACCCAGCGTTCCCTCCTCTTGCCGCTAGCTTTTCCACAAAAGCAAAAGCATCAAAGCTCTTCATTCCAGAAGCGACACCAGCCGGGATCACTTAAGGATCCCACGGACAGTGCAGCCACTGGCTTTCATTCTAGTAGATGCTGCATTCTTCCGTTTAAAGTGCTCTTTCCTCATCCGGCGCTCTCGCATAAATCTGGACATAAAAGACAACCCCAAGATCAGGCTAACAACATTGGAAGACTTGGTTTCCGACTTCTCCTCTGAAATCATTTGATGAAACCTTGCACAAAGTCGTTTCACAATGATGAGAATACAAACTCAACAATCTCCCCCAACGGGAACACAGAAATGTCCTAGGGGCTCGGGAAACTCAAAATAACAAATCAAACTCATTCTTCTTTTGATTTGTTCCTGGTCATGTTCCCCTCAGCCAGAAAAATCCTTAAGTTTTTGTGTTTTTTTTTTTTGTAATATAAAAGATCAAAGAATCCATTTCATAATTCTTATCTAAAGAAGCATTATTACTAAGCAAAGCACATGCAGCGCAAACTCCACTTAAGGTTTATAATCGAATTTATTGTATTTCTAAGGCAATCATCATCAATTTGCACTTCCCTAATCAAATTCTATTGTTTAAAGAGGCAATTTTGCTTAATACTTGCTGTCCCCTCTGCATTACGGTAACGTGCATCCTTGCCCTCTCTGCCCCAACCCTTCCAAAGCATTTATGCCACTTATGAACTGCACGACAGCTTCTCCTCCTCCTTTCTCTGACTGAGAACAAACCACTTAGGCCAAGGTCATTTAAAAGTTCCTTTAAAATGTTTCAACAGTTATAATGAAATAAAAAGTCTTTCGAAAGAAAAAGTATGTTATAGAGTAAGAAAATAAGTAAAAATATGTTGCTTTTCTCAAGAATTCAAGAAATATTCTTTTTTAGTAAAAGGCCAGTTTGCCTTTGTGAGTTAACTTACAACCTTCTTAAAGTTTCCCAAATCCCAAATACTGAAATCATTTAAATAATTACCTCAGGGTAATTACCACCAGGTAATTACCTGGTGGTGGGTATTAAGGAGGGCACCTACTGCATGGAGCACTGGGTGTGGTGCATAAACAATGAATCTTGGATCACTGAAAAAATAAAATGAAACAATAAAAAAAAGAAAAAATAATAATTACCTCAGGGAAGGAAAAAGGGACACACACATGGGCATCATATGACATAAGAAACAACAGCCTGGAACAGGAGCCTTGCTGAGTCAAAGTCTGGAAGGTCTGGGGGTTCCGAACAAGTTTACATTTCAATCCATCCCCCACCATCTTTTCCTCCCGACTGCTGACTCCAGTAGCCCTAGGACCAGAGGTGCAAACACAGCCAAGGAGAAGTCAGAGACGCAAACACAGCTCACCTCAGATTGGCACAAGAGGGAAATCCTACTGCCATTTTATACATCAACGGAGCCTCTAAAACACGGTATTTTTGCAGAAAAGAAAAAAAATAAAGTGATGTGGTGCTGCCATTTATTGAAAGGCAGGCACTGTAGGATAGCATCAAGTGTCTTCTGGGCAAGTGTGCCCTGGTTAGTACGCAATATTAAATTGAATAAAAACAGTGTGTGGAGTTCAAAAGTTGAAACCATGTCAAAAGTCTGAAGAAGATGGGATTTCTTTTTCCTCCAAGCGAAAAGAGATCCAGGCTAACTTTTTTTTTTTTTTTTGATGGAATACTGCTCACTATAGGAGCACACACAACAAGATCACTGAGTGCAGAGAAAGCAAGGTTGAAAGAAGGAGCTCTCCAAACACACTTTGTAAACTACATACCCAGAGTTTCAGAACTTTCTTTCTAGGAAACCAAATTTAAAATTCTTTCTCTTTACTAACCAGATCATTGCTCACATGCCAAATCTCAAACTTCCAACCCCTTCGTTTTCCCCACTGAGGTTCACTTGTCTTTAAAGTAAAAACAAAACAAAACAAAAGAGCTACACATTTTTATTTAGCTCAACAAATTACTTAGGTGCATGGGCAGGGGACAGATCTCATAGGTACACAGCTGTGTTTTCTCATGGACTGAATACATACCATTGCCATGAATACATCCATTACCCTAAAATGCAAATGAGCACCAAAAGTAAATTTTTTTTTTTTTTTACAAAAATGGGGCCTAAAAGTAAGTCCTTAGGCGCAATTCCTGAACAGTAACTAGCCTGTCAATGATGGACCTTGTTTAAAGCACCACACAACAATGTGTGTTTACATCACCCTTTTATTTCATAGTTAGAAATAATACAGTTCCACAGGGTAAATCATCAATAAATAACGGTGTTTAATCATTAAACGTAAAAATCCCAACTCTTTGGCATCTGACAGGATTCTATTTCTTGTCAAACTAATGACTGTATAGATAGAGTTAATCTTAGTGATCATTCGTCAATACAATTATGTTACAAAGGTGCAATTTACTTTAAAATATACAACAGCTGAAAATTTCCAGCCCACCAAGAAATCTGATCAACTCAGTAAGATATGGGTCAACTTCCCCAAGGCGCTTTCACACGGTTTGCCTCAGTGAAAGTAGAATAAATGTTGATTAAGAGTTCCTAGGGTTTTCTAATACTTATTCTGCTCTAAACAGAGTTTGCCATTCATTCTGGTTAAAGGAAAGTCATATCTGCGCCAGGAATGACCCACTCATTAATAAAAGGTGTTCTTATTTTATAAGCAAGACTGCTAACACCTAAGAAACTCACAGCCCCCAAACTGAAATTTAAAATAAGCAGTTCTATGCTGCCAGAAATGCCAATTCAGTAATAAATTGCACCTTTAAGAGTCAAAAAAGAAAAAAAGAAATAGAAACTTTTACAAAAGGTTAAGTTACATACATTTTTCTCAAAATATATTCAAGAATAGTTGAGCTGTATTTGTTACTAAAGCCAGGGCATTATTCCTTTAGCAACAAATTAAACCAGTGCAATTGACATAAATTGTTAAGTAATCCAGGATTAACCCATTAAAACGGTAGAAGCACTTTAGGCTCCTACACTAATCCTAGAAACTGGAATTTCAACGAGCGCTTGAGCTGCACAGAACTAAAACTGGAATGACCCAATGCCATGCTGAATGGTATCACTTCATACTTAGTTTAAGCATTCGATAGTAGAAATCATGAGTCCTTCTATTAAAGTTTCATTCACTTACGGAACACTCAGATGCAAACAGTATTATGCCTATCATCCACAATTAAAAGAATCCTTTCCATTTTAAAGTTCCAGATGAATTTTTAACTTAGAAAGTAAGCACTAAGGAAACTTTTTTTAACTTATGAAAACTTCATATTGGAAACTTTCTGGAAAAGCTTCCCCCCCCATTGTAAAATAAATACTTTGTATCCCAAATTTAATTGTATTAAGACACACTTTAATAATGCTATAAAGAAATATTTTACAGCCATAGAGATCAATAACTTTCCATGCGGAAATAAAAAAATCCACTGCTCAATAGTATTACTGAGGCAAGTGAAGAAAGATTATTCTCTTGTCAATCTGAAATGTTAATTTTTTCAGTGCAAAACCAGTTATAAAATATTTAAACTCAATATTTAAAAATAAAAAGTGGTCCAATTCAGCAATGTTCAAGTTCTAAATTTCATAAAACAAATCATTACATACATTGTATAGTAAAATACAGAGATTAAAGAAGTACTTGAGTACTTAAAGATATAAATTTCTAATGAATCATACCAAGTCAGAACAACCAAGCAGATAACATTCCCAATTTGAGTGTCAGAATCATAAAGATGGCGTTACGGTACCAAAGCCTCTTCTCCCTAGCTAAAAAGCTATACAAACTAATGGCCGACATTCTGTTTTCTTTGCAGTGGCGTGCTCTAGAATGATTTCCCCCCAAGTACCTGTGATTTCATTCCTGTGTTCAAATTTTGATCCAGACAATTTTTATGTTCCAGGAACACTTAGCTGATATAACCATCTATAATGTGAAGGAGTCCTGTACAGAGTACGACAGTGGGTTTTTCCAGCCAAGCGGACGCTGACCTAAACTGGTTGATACTCTCGGGCCCTCACTCATGTATTATTCCTGGCAAACACACGGTCCCCTCTGAGGGTGAGGTGTTGAAGCTGGTACTGGAGCACTTCTGTGTCAGCTGGCTCCTTGATGTTCATTTTATCTAGATTGAGGTAGTCCAGAGATTTGGAGTGAGCCCTCTTACCTTTAAGAAGACAAAGAGGCAGAGGCCCGTGGAGGGCCTTGTAAGGTTCATAAGGTAAAGATTTAGTGCACTTGTCTCCTGAGCTGGGCATCCGCCTTCGCCTCCTGCCGTTGACAGCCGGGATCTCGTACGGCTGGTAGTACCGACTTCTGGTTTTATACAAACGGGAGGAACGCGCAAGTCCTGCGTCCAGCTGCTTGGAGCGCAAGGAAGGCACAGCTTCTCCCTTACTCTCTTCACCTCCCGTGCACTTCTGGGCCAACTTCAGGAGTTCCTCACCAGTGGTGAAGCCAACCAAATAGTTAGAGTCCATGTGCAGGATCTGGTAGCCCGACACAGTCCGGCGCATGGGCGAGCACGGCGTGCTGGAGCAGCGGGGCTTCTCCGCTTCTGCCTTGCCCGGGGAGCTCGCCTCCGCCACAGGCAAGGGCAGCGTGGCCAGGGTGCTTCTGGACTCTCCGTTGACATCGACTTCCATTTTAGGCACCAGGCGGCACACTCCTGAAAGTAAACAGACTCAGATCGTAACGGCGTCGTGCACAGAACCTCGGGCCAAGGTGGAGTGCTTTAGACGGCTCAGGGAGCATGAAATCACACCGGTCTGAAAGACAGCCACTGTCCGACTGCCAGGTGTTTATCTGTGTCTATTAAGCATTCCAGAGCAGGCATTAAAATGACTACGACTTCTCTACCTTCATGAATGCGGAGGCAGGTTAAATTAAAGTCTGGAGGACAACTAAAAGGTTCAGATGGAGAAGGAAACAGAAAACAGTCCTTCCTACATGAGGCACTCCGTTCAAACACACAAACTTTATTCCTTGATGTGGTAGTAAGCAAATCAAATACAGATTTCCACATGAGGCAAATAAAAATATCCTACACAGTGCCACAAGAATCCACAAAAACTCCCAACTTGAAAATTTACATCTTTACATTTTCCATCATTGAATTTAAAATAAGCGCTTAGCTCTTCACACCTACGAATTTTTTTCAATCGTGTTTAAGGGGTATGTAATGAAAGATGAAAATGAATCAATTTCTGCAAAAGTTCCAGTAGAGGCCTAAAGAAATGTTTTTAAGGTATGGAGGTGTCAGTCTTAAGGGAAAGTTTCCCAAATGTTGCAAGTGTTCTTCCTCCCATGTCCCCAGTGAACTACAGCAAACCATTTCGTAGTTTAAAAATAAGCCTTAAATTCAATAAATCAGATCATTTTTAATATTGAACATATATAAAAATATCAGATGCACTTTGGCTATTTAATCAGAAAACATTGCTTTGCAAGTTATTTTATTTTACTATACCTAAGACACTGCACTTTTGAATAGTTTAATAAATGGCAGAATAATTCTCAATGAATGCTGGTATTATTCATCACAAAGATGACCTTACATAATTTGGAAAACCCCACTGACAAGAAGTACCACAAAAAATGGCCTCTAGGTTTCTAGGAAGCTGTAGTTAAGTCATATTTTGGAAAATAAGAAAAATACTAAGGGAAACTGAGTGACGGTGTCATTTCAGAGAAACCTTATTTCTACTTGATCATCAGTGAGGAGTAGAAAACACAATTTTTAAAGCATCTCAGGTTGCTAACCAAAATGATGTCAAATAGTATCTAATTTTAAGATGAAAAATTTACTGGAAAAGACAGTTACCTTAAATGATTCTTATAAATCCTTTGGTGAAACAAATGACCTTATCCTGGTTGAAGCATTTCCCAAAGTTTGGGTAGTCATTTAAAATCCAAGCAATTCTAAAGCTTTCAAAAAAAAAAAAAAAAAAAGAACCTTACTCCCTCACTTGCATGCTCTTCTCTCCTTCCTTAGGAAATAAACCAAGACTATGAAGAAGTCCCCAGATACCATCCCATCCTCACTATATCTATCTACATCTAGAGCATAGCTGAAAACCACCACTGAGTCCTGAGATAGAGCAAATGCCGAAGGGATCCAGAGCTTTACTTACTTCTTGCTCTAAATCTTAAGTCTATGTACTTCCAAATTTAATTTAATCAAAATACTGTAGCTCTTCAACCCTTTCAGATTTAAAGTAATTGGCTTTATTTTATATTATTAATGTAAAAATAAAGGTATATTTGATTGTGTAATTTATTTCTGTTAAGAGGACTATCAGCTACTTTGATAAGCATACAGAAACCTGAAGATTTCTTATCTGATACATTTTAGAGGGCCTAAGCTTTGTCAAACGTTATGCTGAATAAACAAATGTTTCCTCTAAGCCAAATGACGTACTCATCTAATACTTCCTTTCTCACTAATTCTGGATACCCAGAAGGAGCCCAAGAGGACAGAGCCAAGGCCTCCAACCTACCTACCCTGCCAGGCAGCTACAGGTGGCAAGTGTATCTCTGATAGTCCATTCTGAAAGACAAGGAGAGGAGGGTCAGGGAGGCTCAAAGAACCAGGGCTGTGCAGGAATCAGAGCACACACACAGATGGGTACCCCACGCAAGCCTGACCCAGGTGATGACACTCAAGCAGTCAGTCCACATTAAGTGACACCCTGGTCTAGGTCTCTCCCAAATCTGAGAATCCATGACAGTCCACACACCACCACCAGCCACCTTCCTGTGTTCTCGTTTGGTCCATTACAAACTTGCCCAAATCCACGCATGCACACTCCACCCATTAGGATTCAGGTAATAATTCAGAGGCTAGACTGAAAGTCATCTTCTATGCCGCTGAAGGATAAAAATTGCCAAGCAAGGGAAGAGCAACAAACCTTTGTCAGGATGCAAAGGCTTGAGAGAAAAAAGCAGAAATTATCTGTCATCTAGAAAATAAGCACCTAGAAAATGAGAAAACCGAAGATAGTGAGTGAAGTGATCTATAAAGGTGACGATTGGATGGGACATGAAACAGCTACTAGGACAATACTAAGAGATGAGTAACCACCACGGCTTCAGTTTCCAACAGCCGTAACATCATAAAAACCAGCACGTGGGTTGGCCAAAACTACCTAACAGGATCTTCAGGCATCTACCTGACAGACAGTGATTTCACACTTACTGTCAAACAAAAGAAACTGATATGATCTAAGAGCTCTGGAAATTCCAACTGAGCAGCCTGGTGCAAGAAACCTACCATATTTTGCTGAGGTAAAGAACACACCCCCTGTTAGAAGACACCACTTAAGCAGCAAGTTAAAGACACAAGCACTTCCAGTACACTCTAACAAGTATGTGGCCTAGGAACTAAGATCAACACCCTACATCCAGTTTCTGAATTACAGCCTCAACATACTGGAACATAAAAACACTTGTTTTAAATACTACATATATAATTTCAACCTACTGAACTTCTGATGAATGACTGTAAATTTTGGAAAACTGCTTGCACGTTGTAGCTACAAAAACATCAGTACTTCTGCTCCAAACAGTAAGACAGTCTCAAAACTAACAGCTCTGTAAGGTGGTTTCATCGGTTTCTTCAGTGTATTGTTGAAGGTATGAAAACATCTTCAGATCTTGATATTCGTGTAGGAACATCAATGTTGCACAACATCTCAGGACCCTGGTACACCGAGATGAGCCCACTCAAAAGACTCTTGCAAACTGCTTAGATTTCTTTTTTAACTTTTTACTTATATATTGATTGCCCTTCTAAAGAGCACCTAGTGTGCACGACTGAGAAGACTAGGTGGCGGCCGTGTTTCAGAAAAGAGAACACGGACGGGCAAATATTTTGTTTTCAGCTAGGTGGAATGCTGACTAAGTAGTGTGCCCTCCACTCTTCAAATGTGACTGAAAGCAAACTTCTTATGCTATTAAATTCCTAAGAATTTCCTGACTGGATTTAGATACTGGACTAAGACCCTGGGAGTAGTTACAGGATCAACTTCCCCAGGTGACCTCTTAAAAGAGCAGAAGTAGTATAGGAACACATCTGAAAAAGAAGTCAAGCTACTTTCTTTTTTTTTTTTTTTTTTTTTTTTTTTTTTTTTTTTTTC
>LNAC01000021.1:1351928-1391349 GCA_002007465.1 Ailurus styani | reverse complement strand
TTTATTTATTTATTTGACAGAGAGAGATTACAAATAGGCAGAGAGGCAGGCAGAGAAACAGAGAGGAGGAAGCAGGCTCCCTGCTGAGCAGAGAGCCGGATGCGGGCCTCGATCCCAGGACGCTGAGATCATGACCTGAGCCGAAAGCAGAGGCTTTAACCCACTGAGCCACCCAGGCGCCCGTCAAGCTACTTTCTAATTCTGCAATTCTACCCAAAAAGAAAAAAAAAAAACCCGCAAAAGAAAGCAGTGATGCTAAAGATGGAGGTATTTTTTCACACAGTAAAATTTCTTACTGAAAGCACTAGATCAGGGACGCATGGGTGGCTCAGTCAGTTCAGCAACCAACTCTTGATTTTGGCTCAGGTCATGATCTCAGGGTCATGGGATCAAGCCCCGTGTCGGGCTCCATGCTGGGTGTGGTGTCTGCTTAAGATTCTCTCTCCCCCTCTGCCCTCAAAGCGCCTCCCCCAACCCTGCTCACTTGCTCTCTCTCTAAAAAAAAAAAATAATAATAATTAATTAATAAAAGCAATAATCAGGAAACATGGCTACCATGACTACAACTGGAGATGGTCTGTGATTAGCAGAATAGTCTTCGTATTTTACCATGAAAAATCTCCTTATAGGTTTATTATTCCTTAACAAACCATTCGTGACAAAGCATTTTGTTTCCTATCCTAAAATAAACTGTGCCTCATAAATGCCTACTGCCAAGATAAAAGATTACAAGGAACTCTTGCAAATGCTGCAGGTGTGTGCAACAGGCACCCACTCCCACTGCACCAATAAGAATAAACATGAACTGGGAAACCAGGCATGATACTAACTTCTGCACTGCTGAGCACTAGAAATCACAGAGCAACGACATCCTTATTGAGTCCATTAATGCTTTTCACATGTAGTTTAAAGCAAAAATAAAAACTGGAAACAGAAAGCCGAAAAGTATTGTTATTATAATAACAGAAGCAGCAAAATTTCTGTTGACAGAAGAGTATAGAACAAAAAATACAAGAGAGAATAGAAAAGTCAACTTGTAGTTGACTAATACTTTTAAAACTGAGTTTCCTAAACAAGTTCCAGGAACATATATAATTTTTTTCACTGCCACCTATGGGTATTCAAGATCAAATTCCTTCATAATCTAATCTATAATAAAGGTACTGACATAGACTTACAAAACGTGAAAGACCTGACCATGTTCATAGGGGCCACTGTGTTTCTTTGAAATACGGGAGGATTCAAAACTCAACAAGGCTAGACAAGGTAGCACCTCAACATCTGCTAGAAAAATGCACACAGTACATTATTTTAAAAACCATGGATATGGTGTCCCATTATGAATTCTGGCTGCAACTAACACCAACAGGTTCAAACTACAACACATACATAGAGGACCCTGTTACACTGAGATGAGCCCACTCAAAAGACCATCACCGGTGTAAAATCTGCTCAGCTCTGAACACTACCCAAGAGGTCAAACCTTCCCAGCATTTGGCACAAGGAGCATTTAAAAAATATAACCGAGGTGGCTCAGCTCCTCAGACCAGCTCTGAAAATAGCTGAGAATTTTCACAATTGCCTTACAAAGAATTCTTTTTGAGAAGTACTGCATTCTGGGAGTATTTTTTTTTAAATCAGGCTTATCAAAAAAAAAAAAAGCCACCATCAAAAAAAAAAAAGTCACCATCAGTAATCAAAAAAATTACCCCATATGCTTGAACTGTATTTAGTAACATACAGCAATTCCATTTAAGAGAAAACATATATAACCATCTAAATATACAGAACAAAAATGTCACCATGCGAACAAAATCCTTTTCAAGAAATGATCCATTTGGAATAAAGCCGGCTCTTGGAAAATGGAGCCTCCCAAGCTTGACTACTGTCAGTCTAGTAATATCTAGAACCACCTAGTTTCAGTGCCAGCATCATCTTGGATTTCACCTATGGAGAGCTTTTGATCATGAAGAAGTGGACACTGAAGCCATGAAGGCAGGGGCTTGCCCAGGGCAGGACAGACAGTCCCAGGTTTCCTGACACTGGCAATTTTGTCATGCTATGTGTGGGGCACATAGCTCCTCAACTTGTATACATGCGAACAGCATCCAAGGAGCTTCAAAAATGACAGATGCCTGTGCTCTACCCCAGGTCTGTGGCTGAAATCATATGGGGCATAGCCTAGGCTGTGAACTTTTCAAAAGATCTCCAGGAGATTCTACTCTGCAGACATGTTTGAGAACTTGTCAGACAGGACTTATCCCATAGAGGAATTTTACTCCTCTAAGTCCCTGCCTTTGTTTTGTTTTGTTTTAGATCAGTCATTACTGTCCTATTAGAGGATACATTTTCTGCTGCTTGAAATTGCTAACAATCTATCCCTAATGCCTTTTAATTTACTGTTTCTAATCCACTGTGGGTTTTAAAAGCATATACTAATCAAACTTGTTAAAACTAGATATAAGATAAAAATAAGTCTGTGCTGAGTAAGAATCAGGCCCCCTGGTCTGCACACACTTTGCTACACAGTTACTTTAGCTTCTTAGAAGCCTGTGCCAGATATAGCCCTTTGGAAAACAGTTTGGCAATTTCTCACACAGTTAAATAAATGTTATTAAACAACCCACCTACCCTACTGTAGATATTTACCTAGGGAAAATGAAAATGTGAAATCACATAAAGACCTGAACATGAATGTTTTTAACAGTTTTACTCATAATCACCAAAAACTAGAACAATCCAAATGTCCATCAACAGGGAAATGGAGAAAGAAACTATGCCCCATCCATACTATGGAATACCATTCAGCAACAAAAAGGAGCAAACTAAGATTACAAGAGTGAAAGCAGCAGATAGAAAATGCTACATATGTGTGATTCTATGTATATAACATTCTGGAAAACTAAAGGGACAGTAATCAATCAACGACTGCAAAAGGTCAGGGTTGGGAAAAGGGGATAAAACTACAAAGGGGTGGAGCGCCTGGGTGGCTCAGGTCATGTCATGATCTCAGGGTCCTGGGATGGAGCCCCGTGCCAGGCTGCCTGCTCAGCAAGGAGCCTGCTTCCTCCTCTCTCTCTGCCTGCTTCTCTGCCTACTTGTAATCTCTCTCTCTCTCTGTCAAATAAATAAATAAAATCTTAAAAAAAAAAAAGTCTGTCAACCCCTGCTTTCAATCAATTTCTCATTTAAAAAAAAACAAACTACAAAGGGGCACAAGGAATCTTGGGGGGGTGATTAAAATAGTCTATATATAGACTGTAATGGGCATTCCACAGCTGGATACATTTATCAAAACTCATCAAACTATACAAAAGGGTGATTTTTACTATATAGAAATTACACTTCAAGTTGAAGTCTGACTTTAAAAATTAAAAAAAAAACTAAGTTAAAATAAAAGAAGCCTGTCACAAACTTTCAAGTTTTTGACCATCCTAATTTTAAAATTCTTCAAATTATCTAATCTCAGAATCACAAGGAATCTTAATGGTTGTTCAGTCTATGTTTGAACACCTCCAATGACAGGTAACTCATTACCTCTTGAGTTGGTTCATTTCACCTTTGCAGCTATGCTAGACTGTCCTTGTATTTACATGCATAACTATATCCATAATTATGTATACATACCTACATATACACAAGTGCATCTGAAGAGAAAGATACACACAATCCCACACACACATTCCTGTAAGTTCCACTCACTGTTCCTAGTTTTGTGTTTTATTTAAATTAGATGAGTTAATTCAACCACATTATTTCTTACTCAATATCCTCTGAAAGTATTTTGTACTTAAGAGTTTTCAAACATCTTGCTTCTCCCTCAAAACTTAAAATTTAGTAATGTTTCCATTTTCTCAATGTTTTAAAATGCACTGTCATAAATCTGGTACGCTATACCTACCTAAGGAAACAAAAGTGTCTGGTTTTCCCCATCTTTCTTTTCAATCATTCTGCTGCTGACCACTAATTTGGAGATAACTTATTATGAAACCAGAAGTTTTTCCAGAATTTTTTTTCCCAAGTATTTTCCCCCCAAAGATTCTGACCACTCTAATTCAAAGCAAGGACCTACAAAGATACTGCCCAAGTAGAATGAAATACCAAAGCAAGAACTCACATTAATATACTTTTTAAAATGCTAAAAAGCTACAAAGATAATTGTTAAATTTTTTTCACTTTCAAACACATGGAGTCACATAGATAATTGCGTTAGCATAGATACACAGACGACACACTGAAAAAGGCAACGAAAAGACAACAGCACTGCATAATTTTAACAAGTGTAAATTCATAGTGTAATAAAAGGAAGGTGACACTTGCAGTGAACTGCTATATAACCAAGGAAACTGATGCTCCTTTCGGTCACCTGTATACCATTCTTTAATAACGTATGACAATATACAACTAGAACTTTTTGCAAATTATTTTGCCAATCTCTAGGGATTAATGTTTTACTAAAATTTCCCTGAAATCAGAGCAACTACGTCTTAGCTACTCTATTCTGAAATATTATTCCATAAACCTCCTTATCTCACAGGAATAAAGAAAAACCCCACTCAATCAATAAGGCAAACACTTCAAGATAATAATGTTAGCAACCTGCAACAATAACTTCAGTTCCCATCATTAAAATTTCATTACTGTAATATATATACTTGCAATAATATCTCAACATTTCACATTCACCTGTTTATGGAGTCCTTAAAATACATGTTGATATTATGGTCATACAACGGGTTAACAAAAAGAAAAAGCAAAATATAACTCACCAGACTAAATCCCAGAAGATGTCACTGTAGAATGTCCAATGAGTCCCAAGGGAACACAGGCATAATATTTTTTCTGCTCTATTCCAGATACTAAACATGGAATATAAAAATAAACCTTTAATTTAATGAGTAACACAACTTATAAAGCAATTACAACAATTCTAACTGCGACACCGGATGAAACTAGCAGGAGGTACTAACATCAGGTACAGGTTATAGAGGATACAATATTAATTCATTTAATTAAAGCAATTTGACTTTGTTCAGCTAAATTAAACTTCAACCATTTTATCATGTTTGTTCCTCTGTATTCTGCTGAAATTCTACCTGGAGACTCAGAGCAGCTAACTGGACTAAATCAAGAGACATAGAAATTTGGGCAATTAAATGTTGGTTCCACCACCTTAGTGCTCTTCATGTACTCGAGAAACTCACAGTATCCTATGAAAAAAATAATGATGAGGCTGGGGTTAAAAGAACAGGTCCTATTCATGGCCTTGCTAAGAACTTTGTCTCCTGACCTTGTATAAAGAGCAATACTTAAAATGAGGACGATACCATTCTTCCTCCCTCATACAGCTGCTATGTGGATCAAATGAGATGAGGCAGGAGAACGTGTTCTGCACGTTGTAAAGCCCTTTAGAGATGTGTGATGTTATTATTATGCAATTAATTTTTGGTGTCTACTCATCTTAGCCATAAAATAGCAACAATAAAAATTCTTCATAAGACCCCTCTGAGGCAAATGGTTGGAAAAGCCTTGGAAACAGTTTTTTTTTTTTTTTTTTTTAAGAGAATACCACTTCTTTAGAGTTACCACATTGCTTAAGGTTTCAAGCACCTTCTCTGGGCCTTCCCCTTACCTGGGGAGGCAATGTGTAAGAGACTCTGTCTTTATCTCCTACCTTCCTTGTTAATTGAGTGAATTTCTTGAGGTCAAGAAAACTCCCCAAAGTCCCATCCACCTGTAAAGATTTCTTTGATGGTTGGGTTTCTGTTGCTGTGTCTAACCTGGGGCCGGGGAGCCTCAAGTGGGCTGAGTGGATTCGTTTCACCAGCACAGGTGCACAGGGCCCCCAAGAGTGGCTACAGTGAAAACCCGCCCTCACAGCCAAAGCAAACAGCAAGGGAGAAGGCAAGGACTTTGTCACTTTATTGCTTTCCTTACCACTACTGAAGAGTTTCAGCCAAAGGAAATGCATAGTTGGCCGAGGTAAAGGGATCTGCCTCTGGAACTTCAGAAACTGGAAGGAGTGAACGCACCAAGACCGAGCTGTCATTCTGAGAAGCTCCCAGGGGTGTCAGCCTTTGGAACTTGCCTAGATTTAGGAAACAGCCTCGCGATGCTCCCTCTTGCTGCTTCCGCCACAAACTGGGTCCAGGATGGGGAACCAACACACCTCCATAAGGAAGACGCGCTTCTCCCCCACCAGTGAGCCTCTGGTTTTTACAGAGTGAACTGTTTTTACATAAAGCGGCAAAAACTGTTGCCCGATGATATGTTTTTTATCTAACATAACCGCTCCTCGAAATGTCCCCAATACTATTGTTACAAAGTTCAAGTTGATTTCTTATTTGAGTAAATGGGTTTTTAGTGGGGATGGAAATTGAAAAAGAAACTCCTATTTTTGAGCACCTTCTGCATGCCAAAGCTCGGTCCCATTTCTGTGGTTTCGTCTTACCCCCGACTCCACGAGGGGTACCATCCCCCTTGTAAAGTGCTCCATCAAGCAATGCTATTTGAGAGTCAGGTGGGACGTTGAACCCCAATTTGTCTGACTCCGAGGCCCACTGGCATTGCTTTATATACATGTGGCCTCTGTTCAGTGATAAGCCCGGATGGACAGCTTTTTACACAACAACCATGTTCCTGAAAAATGTAAATTAATTTCTGTAAATGGAATTCTATTTCAAATGTGTGTGGAGGCACTTTATTTTAAAGCTTTATTGCCTCACTTGCGAAGTGATTAGAAGGAGGTGCTTTTAGCTACTAGTTCTAGTGTTATTTCCAACTTGAAAATGTGAGCATGGTGAAGCACATACCGGAGTCCTCTACAAAGTCAGTCTAAATCCTGGACCCTTTCTCTGAGGGGCGTATAAGATACTTGAAAATCCTAAGTTATAAGGGAGGACCAGACCGTTATCAACCAACACTGGCTGGTTATATGGTTGGATGCCAAATACAGAGAGACATTTCCACTTCATTTTTCAGGGCTACCTCTACCACGGAGTGAGAAAAATTTCATTTAGACTTTTGAAAATTTAGAAAGAAAGCCCAGAAGCAGGAACATTAGAAAAATCTGGTTGTGTTTTAATTCTAAATTAGATAGATTTTACAGTGTTTTAGAAAACACTGTAAAATCTCATTCAAGCTATCATGTAATTTGTATCACGTATTTGGTGATATGTGCTTCTTTTCAAGCTTTTAAATGCATTGAAAAAATATATTTTCCAACATCTTTTTCAAGAGCAAAAGAAAAATCAACCTAAAACTTCATTCTGGATTTGAAAACAGAGAGCCTTAAAGCAATTATCCAACTCTTGCTTGGGAGCTGATGTGGAAGTCTAGGAAATGGTCGGTAATTTCATAGTAAACAAAGTGTAGTAACTGATTATCCCTATTACAGCAGTGCCAAGCCAAAAATAGAATACAAACACAGAGTCCAAGGGAGCCACCCAGGCGAAACCAAGGTGCAGGAGCTCCACTCCCTGTCTCATTTCTTCGTCATTTCTGACTCTGCTTACTGTTGTGTGTGTAACCACCTGCGATCTGTGCACAGGAGCTAAGAGGAAGAGAATAAAGATGATGAAGAGAAGAATTAATAGACAAGACCAGACACTAGTACAAGAATGTATCTTCTTGAAGAGATTGCCTATAAAGGAATCTAGTTTAAAAAAAAGAAGAAGAAGAAGAAAAAGGAGAAATACTACAGTAAGGGCTTAACCCCATGTCCTGCTAGAAACAATTAAGATTGCATGTAATGTAATACGGAAGTTCTCAAAGAACTGGATTTTTAATAAAAAGAAAGCAATATTTTTGAACACCTTCTCTATGCCAAAAGCTATAAGCAATTTATAGCTACTCCAGGGAGAAAATACCACCCCCATTTTAAAGTATTCGACCAAGTAATACACTATTTGAGAGTCAGAACAAGAATCTGAACGCCTACCAGTCTGACTCCAAAGCCCACAGACGCTGGCAGAATAGGGATGATGAGTTAATATACTTTGTTTACTATGAAAGTACCAACCATGTCCTAAATTTCCACTTCGGCTCCAGGGCAAGAGTAGACAATCACCTAAGGTTCCCCTGCTTTTAAAGCTAGAATAAAGTTTTATTTTTTTTATTTTTTTTTAAAGATTTTATTTATTTATTTGACACAGAGAGAGAGATTACAAGTAGGCAGAGAGGCAGGCAGAGAGACAGGGAGAGGAGGAAGCAGGCTCCCTGCCGAGCAGAGAGCCCGATGTGGGCCTCGATCCCAGGACGCTGAGATCATGACCTGAGCCGAAAGCAGAGGCTTTAACCCACTGAGCCACCCAGGCGCCCTAGAATAAAGTTTTAGATTGAAATAGCATCTTTAGAATACTTTAAAAATCTATAAATCTCTAACACTTGCAGCTGATTCTGGCCAATGTTTTGACCATGAAGGCTTGGCAAGATATCAACGGACCTCCTCTCCAAGACAGTCAGCAAGAAGAAAAAGAACTCATGTGAAATGCTTACAGGATACACTAAACACTGTGCAGAAAAAACAGACTGAAGTAAATAGAGCAGAGGCTAGAATATATAATGCTTCCAGCTACAAACAGCTGAAACGAGCAGAAAACCCCGTGACATTATCCTGGAAGCAATGAAAATAGGAAAAAGTCAGCATGCCCAAGGTCTTCCCGCAGGCCTCTGGATAGGGAAGCCTCGAGTGACTAAGCAAAAGATACCCAAAATACGACTGCAAATGAAGCTTCTGCAAATAGGAAAGTTTGCAAACATTATCTAGGAACCCTGTCAAATTTCTCAGGCAGGGTGATAGATATCAAAACAGGTAAATGAAGAAGAATGTCCTTCAAAAGTAGGGTGGCCATATGTCTCAGTTCACAGCCAGTAATGCGGCATAATTATTTATAGCACCCCTGTATCTCTCCAAAGTGTCCCAGTTTGGCAATTATAATGTTACCCTACTCAAAAGTAACATTTAACAAAGAAAAGGTAATGAATTAAAAGGCTGGGGCGGGGGGGGGGGACCCTTCTGCTTGCACAGTGGCTTCCCATACAGATCTGAGGAGTATTAATATGGGTGTATCCACTCAGCTGCTCAATTATTCATTTACTCATTCTGTCACTCAACAATATTTCTTGAGTCTTATTATATCCCAGCATTGTACAGGCACTGGGGCAAATACAAAAAGTGAAGCTGGAGACCAGGTAAGAAGGAAAGACAGACAGACATGGAAATACAAGGAAATCTAAAACACAGAACAGTAAACCCGAATGGTACTGGGAGGGGAGTGTTTTCCCCCCAATACAGAAAGCTCTACAGGGAAATATTCAAGCCCACACAAAATCTCTATGTACAAAAAAGCCGTAAGTATCAGACTTCAGCACAGGTCCACTAATAAAATAGCAATAATAAAAAAAAATTAACAGACAGAGAACAAACTGAGGTTGACAGAGGGAGGGAGTGGGGTATAGGCTAGACAGTGATGGGTACTGAGGAAGACACTGGTTATGATGAGCACTGGGTGTTATATGTAAGTGATAAATTACTAAATTCTACTCCTGAAACCAATACTGTACTATATGTTAACTAACTAGAATTTAAATAAAAATTTGGAAGAAAAAAATAAAAAATAAAAAATAAATTAGGGGCACCTGAACCGCTCAGTTGATTAAGGGTCTGTCTCTTAATTTCAGCTCAGGTATTGATCTCAGGGTGTGGTTCAAGCCCTGTGTTGGACTCCACCATGGAGCCTACTTTTAAAAAGAGGGTTATTTTTAGAAGAAAAAAAAATTAAAATCACTTCCAAAACATATGGTTATAAATATGAAGGCCAGCAAATAGCCCTTGTGAATTTTGGTAAATAAATCCCGCTGATCATTAAAGAGTATATTATGGAAAACAAGATAAATTTTAGGCAAAGAAAAATGGTAGAGTAGAAGTTATGGGTTCTAATTCTAGATCCCAAAACACAAAGAAAAAAAATGCAAACAGGCACTGTTTCTCAGAGTAGCTATTTGAGGGAGATCAAGAACAAAAAAGCAAGTGAAAAAAAAAGCAATTTTTTTTTTTAAAGATTTTATTTATTTATTTGACACAGAGGAGAGAGTTTACAAGGAGGCAGAGAGGCAGGCAGACAGAGAGGGGGAAACAGGCTCCCTGCTGAGCAGAGAGCCCGATGTGGGCCTCGATCCCAGGACCCTGAGATCATGACCTGAGCCGAAAGCAGAGGCTTTAACCCACTGAGCCACTCAGGCGCCCAAAAAGCAATTTTTTTTTAATTTTTTTAATTTTTATTCTTTGCCCAAGGGGTACAGGTCTGTGAATCATCAGGCTTACATCTTTCACAGCACTCACCAAAGCACAAACCCTCCCCAATGTCCATAACCCATCCACCCTATCCCTAAAAAAAAAGCAATTTTTAAAAGTTGCATTCAGACTAATGAAAATATTTTGCAACCATTAGTCTCAAAGATTACTCTAAAAACAAAAACGATAAGGACCAAAACATTTCTCAAGTAACAACACTGAACAGAAATAAAATGGTTTAACTGCTAAAGTTACAACACAGTAAGAACAAAATGCTTAGCTGTACCTACCCTACATGCTCCTGGTAGAGATTACTTCGATCTCACTTTTCCTTTTGTAACTCATAAAAACTAAATCATCAATAATTTTTAAGAAGAGTTGTTGAGTAGGGTGTGACATTTCTGAAACCATCCTTGATCTTACAAACAAATCATTAACCTCACCAAGGGGCCAAGGGGGTAAGACAACCCATAATCAATTCAGTAAGACAAAAAAAAAAAAGTTTCTCTTCCTACTATCAGTTCTTTTAATAGCAATCCCCTGAAAGTGCAGCATCCATTTTCCCTCTATTTCTGCTAGTAGAAATTAAAGCTAGATTACCAATGTTGTCTCACTATTATGTAAAGTCACCCTTCTACTTTTAGAGAGAGAAAAAAAAACTGGTTTCACTACAAATATGACTGACAGTAACTGGAACTGCAAATCTACATGCAGTCTTTACAAGAAATTTGCCCCTTAGGAAAGCATAACCGAAATGGGACAGGTGCACACGGTGGAATTGGCTAACCTTCCACATGAAAGCTTAAATCCAGGAACTTATTTTGAGAGGCTGGTGACGGAATCTCTGGAGGAAAAGACCTGATTTTTCCCCCAGAGGATATAAATCAGCAACCGCACAGCAAATTTCAATACTGTATATAAAGTTTTATTACTCCCACCACACTAAATACTTCGAAGAGTATACAAGAGCTCTCCAAAGGATACAAAATTATACAAAGTAAACAAATTTGCTGACCATGAAGCAAGGTCAATAAATACCTTACATATCTTATGTCCTGGGAATAGTCACTGTTAAACAGGCTCACTTGCAATTAACTAGAATGTTGACGGAAGCATACTGTGTACACCGTTCTTATCAAATCAAGAGCTCTACGATCTCATTAATCCTCATATTTCATCCTGGTCATTTTATTAAGTTTATAATGCATACACAGCCACACGGTAGAAACACTGAAATCTGTGCAAAATTCATTAAACATAACTGTGTACGCATAAATCATGGTCTTGGATTAATAAAGTACCAAAAACTTCTGCAATAATAACCAATACTGTATTTTGAAATCACTGAGGAGATAAGCTTTGGGAAGAGATCATTTCTATCTCGCTTAGTGTGTAACTTCCTCTACAGAGTTACCAAAACCAAAAACATAAAGCACCTAACAACTCTAAATTGTAGGGTGGCTCATCTCAGAAAAGCAATATAAGATAAAGAGTTCTAGTAACGTCAGAAGGGTGCAAGAATTGCTCTTTCAGCTAGGAGTGGCGAGCATGCAATAAAACGCTACTGCCTCCATTCTTCCTCAAATGATGAGAAAGTTCCCAGCCCCAGTTTTACGTGTGCACTACAACCATACACATACACTCAGCATCTCGGCTGGACACGGATAACTAACCCCCCCAGGTGCAAACTGATGTGGGCGGAAAAGCAGGAAGACCCCAAAGATGTGGAACATTCGCAAGGGGAAAAGGACGGGGCCATCATTCCCTTCATGTTCCCACCGCCTAGCTGGCAGATTTGCAGATTCCACCACTAGAGAGAGTTTGGCAGCTTCACAATGGGGCCGCCTGCTCCACGTCTGACTGCCGCCCGCCTGGAAACCCCTTTCCTCTGCTTTCCACCCGCCCCAAAGTCCACCCGCGACAGGTGGGGAGAGGGCGGAGATGCCCAGCGACAAATCCGCCGCTTTCGCTTCTGGCCGGCACCCGGGCCGAATCTACACGCGCGCCCCGGGGCACTGCCGGTCCGTCCGCCCCCGCCGCCCCCGCAGAAGCGCAGCGGGCGCGGGCTGCGGGCCCCAGGGCAGCCTCACCCCCCGGATTGCAGCTCGAGCCAGGAGGGCCGACGAGATAAGGCCGTCCGGACTCGACGCCAGGCGCTATCTGGCTGCGGCAGTCGCATCCAGCGCTCGGCCAGAGGCGCAGCAGGCCCGGGAAAGAGCGACTTCTCAATGGGGCCCCGAGGCCGGCTGCCCCGCGGTGCGGGCACGCCGGCGGAGGAACTAGCGTGCGCGCCATCGCGCCCCGACTTCCGCACCGCCGCACCGCGGGAGAGGCGCTCCGGCTCGCCGAGTCCCCGCACCTCCCCGGCGAGCGCACGCCGCGCGCACACGGGGGCGCACGCCCCCGCACACTCACACGCGCTGCACACTCACGGCGTCTCCGGCCCCACCCCTGTGCCAAGCAGCCGCGGGCTCCCCGCACCCCGCAAGGGCCCCACCCAGTTCGCTAGACCCCAGCCTCATGCTCGGGCGCCCAAGGACCCGCCCGCCGAGGCCCGGGGCCCCTGGGGCCGNACCCATCACCACCACCACCACCACCACCTTTTCTACAGCACAAAAGGTTGCAGGCGGAACCGCCGTCCCCGTGCAACCTACCGGTGGCCCACGGCTCCGCCACCTCCGCTGTGCCCGGGCCGCGGAGCCGGAGACAAGGGCGGGAGAGGCGCAGGGCTGCGGCGCCGAGAGCCGGGCAGAGGCCGCCGGGCGAGCCAGCCGGGTACCCTCTCCTCTCCCACCGCGTTCGGCGCCAGCTACCGCCCGGCGTAGTCCCCGCCTCCTCCTCCTCCCCCGCCCGCCTTCCCGCCCTCCTCCCTCTGGCTGCGGAGGCGCAGCCCGTCAGCGCTGGGCCCGCCTCCTGCGCCCGCTCCGACTCCCGGAGGAAGGGCGGGCCGGCGAGAGAAAGGCGCTCGGAGGCCCGAAGTAGTTGGCGGGGGCGGGGGAGTTGCAGACTAGGGCGGAGAGGAGGAGTTCTAACACCTCCTCCGGGTCCCACCCCGCACTCCGACTCGGGAGCTCCGACTAGCAGGCCTGGCCGCACTCAGGTTCCCTCAGGTGGTGTGGTGATGTTCTTCGTTTGTGAGTCTCTGCTTAAAGGACTCAGCACTGAGTAGAAGTAGGGAACTGGAAGCCCATAAAATTACAAATTATAGGGTCAATCTTGAAAATTGAGTGGTGAGGTGCTTTCAAATTTAGATTCTGATTGGATTCGCTGTTTTTGAATCCTCAGACTTGATCATTTCCATTCTTGTAAGAACTCCTTTTCTTTGATCAGACCTTTTTTTTTTAAGATTTTGTTTTTTTATTTATTTGACACAGAGAGAGATCACAAGTAGGCAGAGCGGCAGGCAGAGAGAAGGGGGAAGCAGGCTCCCCGCTGAGCAGAGAGCCCGATGTGGGCCTCTATCCCAGGACCCTGAGCTCATGACCTGAGCCGAAGGCAGAGGCCTTACCCCACTGAGCCACCCAGGCGCCCCTGGATCAGACTTTTCTATCCTCGATTCATACGCGTCTCCTCTGCCAAACAAGTTAATAAACTTGGCGATGGGAATATGACATTTGTTTAGCTCTCGCTATGTGCCAAGCCTTTTCACAGGCATTTCCAAATTTACACCTCTCACTTCTGTAAGGATGTGATCGATTATGATCCACGTTCTAAAGGTTTGGAAAGTTTAACTTCCTCGAGGTCACACACCTGGTTAGTGCCTGAGCTGAGTCTGACCCCAGAGAGTGGAACCACAAAGTGGTTTATAAATGTTGCTAATGTATGCTCCGGTCTCAATCCAAGAGAGTTTGTTACTTTTGAACAAACTTAAATAAATCTTGATTCAAACGTGTTCCAAAATGTACACATGCCTCTGATAATATAAAGGCAAATGAACCTGAACACCCCTATTTCAGCAGAGCGATGCCCGCCGGCTTCTCCACTAGAAGACATTTTATACTACCTCTTTGTGCCCTGAAGTAGGTATGGGAAGACAGAGGGAGAAGGACACTTGGAAGAATATTCTCTAAAGAACAATTTCAGGAAACATAAATTACTTTATTTCCAACATAGATACGTACATAGCTTCTCAAATATAGAACCAGGCACAATATGCTATGTATCGAATTAATAAATGAATGTATTTTTGCATCAATTATTTCAGATTATAATCTGTTTCACACAGTGGTGAATTGTTCTGGTGATCATTCTCATAAAACCACTTCCAAAATATTGTCTGTTTTATATTAGGAAACTTCATTTGATTCTGTCCGGTCTGAAATCTTATAACCTTTCAGAAGAGTGACTTGTACTTGCCCTTTGCTCTGAAAGTTTGGCAATGTTCTTTGGCAAAAAGCAATAAAGTGCTGGTTTGCCCTTAGCTTTATTAGGCTCCAGGCTAGCCACATGGAAAGGGCTTTGTCTCCAAATTGCCTTGCTCTCCAGGTGGTGCTTCCATCCTACCTTTAACTCCTCACCCCATCAAAATTTTAGTTTTTGAGTATCACAAAGAACACCTACCTAATAAACCAGTTCATGAGGCAGTTAATGACTGATAATTACTTCATGTGTGGCCCCTCGTACCCTGACTGGGTGCTGCCTTGATTCAAATCTGTTGTGGCTTTAGTAGGGGCTGTGGCTTAGGGGAGGTGGGGAATGCAGATCTTCCCAGAGCTTTTTTGTGTCCTGTGAAGATCTATTCAATCTATAAAGAAAAGTGCCATGCTTATATAAACAATAGGGACACGGGTAGAAAAGACCTTGTGATCTGAAAGGCCTGCATCTGAGGAGTCTAACACTCCATCTCAAAGATCCCTTGTGTAAGTTAAACCTTTGCCTCTAGCCACCCTTCCCAGAAAAATCACTTTGAAATGATGGTTGCCTGAGAAGGCTTATATATGGATAAAACAGTGCCACTTAGCAAACAGCCAGCTTGAGAGAACAAGGTAGGTAGATTTGATAATAACATAATGGGTATAAACTACAAAGCCAAGTGGGTAAGAAATACCACTTGCAGCCTTTGCTCTAAACCCATTTGTTTCCATCAGGGGCTAACCAGGAAAAGAGAGATGATTTCAAGTGTTTACAAACAGATAAGGGCAAAGAAATGAAGACACAGACAATGGAAGAACTCAGAAGCTAAGCAGGGCTGGTGAGGTAATCCAGAAATTAGCATGCATGGGCCCAAGCCGGAGAAGTGAAGGGAAGAGACAGAGGTACTGGAGCCCAGGGGTCTGGCAGTGTGGCCAACCTGGGAGATGACCACTGAGGACAAACAGCTACTGCCAAAGAAGTCATTTAGGGCAAGGGAAGGGGGGGAAATGACCACAGATTTCCCTCTCCTTGTGCCCTCTCATCTCCTGTCAGTGCCTGACATCCAGCCAAACCTACACCCCAGCCATCCTGAGAACCAGGGAAACACCCATCAGGGCTAGCCCTTCTGCAACACAAAGGCAAGTAGGGGAAGGTCATGGAATGTGCATCAGAGGGCAAACGGGCCCTGAATCAGCACAGCTTTTTATTTCACTTTCGAGACTTCAGTTTTCCTTAAAGTTTTTTCCCCACTCCCTTGCAGGGTCAAAGTTCCAAGAGTTCTGTGCCAAGCTATGAGTAGGTGGTGATGGCAGGGAGTGGGAGGAAGTCCTTTGGTTTATATGCATCTGTCCACAGAGGTTTCTAGTGTCCCTTCTCAGAGCTACCACCTACAGCAACATGCTGTAATGTACAACATGTCCACAGATGCGATGGCTCAGTCCTACGCTCTTGAAACCCTCCCTTTAGCTCTGGCCTGCGACAGCACCACACCCGTGGAGCCAGAGAACGTTCCTAAGGTCTCAGACTGTCCTGTTAAGCCTCACGTCATTTGTATTTAGTGTCCTTTATCAAATATATGATATAGGCAGGTTGAAAGCTTAAGAATGAATACAGAGATATATCTTGCAGACATTGTTGAAAACAAAGCAAGTGTGGCTCCATGAATGTTAATAAAGTAGACTTCAGATCAAAGAAAATGGACAGACAGAAGGGGGCATTATAGCATGATGAAATAGTCAACATACACAAAAGACTAATGTATAATGCACCAACTAGGAGAGCTGCAAATTATGTAAAACAGAAGCTGGTGGAACTGAACAGAGAAATAGGCAAACATACAATTATAGTTGAAGACATCAACACCCCTCTATTAAGAACTGATAGAACAATGAGACAATAAATCAGCAAGGATCAAGAACATCATCAACCAATAGGATATAATTGACATCCATGTCTACCCATAAACAGAAGGATGCACAATCTTTTCAAATGCCCATGGAATACCAAGAAGGAAAATATCCTGGTTCATAAATCAAATCTGAACAAATTGAAAACAACTGAAATCATACAGAGCATCTTCTGCAACTACAATAAAATCAAACTAGAAATCAGTAACAGTGGGCGCCTGGGTGGCTCAGTGGGTGAAAGCCTCTGCCTTTGGCTCAGGTCCTGATCTCAGGGTCCTGGGATCGAGGCCCGCATCGGGCTCCCTGCTCAGCAGGGAGCCTGCTTCCTCCTCTCTCTGCCTCTCTGCCTACTTGTGATCTCTCTCTCTCTCTCTGTGTCAAATAAATAAATAAAATCCTAAAAAAAAAAAAAAGAAATCAATAACAGAAAGAAAACCAGGAAATGCCCAAGAACTTGGAACTCATAATCCATGAATCAAAGAGGAACTCCTGAGGGAAATTTTTAAAATACATTTATTTAACTGAATGAAAATGAAAATACATTTCAGGACATGTGAGACACAGGTAAAGCAGCACGGAAAGGGAAATTTGTAGCACTAAAATGTGTACATTAGAAAAGAGGACAATCTCAGATTAATAATCTAATCTCTTATCTTAAGAATCTAAAAAAAAAGAGCAAAATAAACTCAAAGCAAGCAGAAGAGAAGAAATAATAAAGATCAGAACAGAAATCAATGGAATTGAAACAGAAAAACGATAGAGAAAATGAATAAAATGGAAAGCCGATTCTTTGAAAGGATCAGTAAAATTCACAAACCTCTAGAAAAGCTAAGAAGAAAGAAAACCAAATGATCAACATCAGGGATAAAATAGAGGATGTCACTATAGACCCTGCAGACATTAGATGGACAATAAGAACAGACTACGAACAACTCTATACTCATAAATTTGACAACTTGAATGAAACAGACCAATTCCTTGAAAAATACAAACGACCACAATTCACCCAATATGCAGTAGATAATATGAACAGCCATATGACTATTAAAGGAAATTAATTTGTAATTTTAAAACTTATACAGAAATGTTATTTGGGTCTAGAGAACTCCTGAAAAACTCTGTCATATATTTAAAGAATTAGTACCAACTCTGCAGTCCCTCCCAGAAAAGAGAAGTGAACACTTCCCAATTCATATTATGAAGCTAATAGTACTCTGATACCAAAACCAGAAAAAGACACTATTTTAAAAGACATCTACAAATATCACTTGTGAATATAATTGTAAAAAACTCAATAAAATATTAGCAAATAAAAATCAGCAACATATAAAAAGAAGTATACACTATGACTGACTGAGTTTATTCCAGGGATGAAAGTCTGATTTGATATTCAAACATCAATATTATACACATAGTAATAGACTCAAGGAGAAAACTAGGATGATCTCATAATTAAGAGAGAAAATTCATTTGATAAAATTCAACAGCTATTTATGATTTTTTTAAAAGCTCATAGAAAATGGGAATAAAAAGGAAGTTTCTCAGTTTGATACAGAACATCTGTAAAAAAGCTACAGTTAGTATTATACTTAATGGTGGAAGATGAAATGCTTTTCCCTTAAGCGCTGGGGAAAAGACAAAATTGTTTGTTCTCACCACTCATATTCAAGTTGTACTGGAATTTATGTACTGGAACCCATACAATAAGGCAAGAAGAGACAAACAGACTTGAATGGAAGAAATAAAACTACCCTTATTTACAGATGACCTGGTTTTCTATAGAAAATCCCAAGACACCTACAAATAAAAACAAACAAACAAGTCCCTAGGACTGTTTAGTGAGTTCAGCAAGGCCTCAAAATACAAGATGTACATTAAAAAATCTACTGTATTTCTGTGTACCTATAATGAATATATGGAAACCAAAACTACAGTCTACAAAACTGCAAAATTTATAGTCACTCAAAAAAAGAGAAATACTTGGGTTTAAATATAACCAATGACATATAGGACTTGCATGCTGAAAACTACAAAACGCTGATGAAAAAAATCAAAGATCTGAATAAATGGAGACAAGTACTGTGTTCATGGATTGGAAGATTCAACCTAGTAAAGATGTCAATTCTTCCCAGATTGATCTATTGGTTTAACACAATCCCTATCAAAATCCCAGCAAGGTTTCTTATGTAGACACAGATGCATTTATTCTGTAATTTATATGGAAAGACACAGCCCCAGAACAGCTAAAAAAAAAAAATGTTAAAGTAGAGTAGGGGCCCCTGGGTGGCTCAGTCAGTTAAGCGTCCAACTCCTGATTTTGGCTTAGGTCGTGATCTCAGGGTTGTGAGACCAAGCCCTGCGTTGGGCTCTGCACTGGGCATGGAACTTGTTTGGGATTCTCTCTTTCCTGCTCCTTGTGTCCCTTTCCCCTCATACCTGAGCTTCCTCTCTCCCTCCCTCTCTAAAAAAAGAAGAAAACAGGAAGAATCAGTCTACCCCTTTGCAAGACTTATTACATAACTATTTTAAATGAGAACAGTGGAATAGAATAAAGAACCCAGAAATAGACTCACAGAAATATGGCAAACTGATTTTGGACATAGAAGCAAAAGCGATTTAACAGAGGGAAGATAGCCATTATAACAAATATTGCTCCAAGCAACTGGATATCTTTAGGGGAAAAAATTGAAGTTCAACCTGTCTCATACTTTATGTAAAAATTAACTAAAAATGAATCATGAACTTAAATGTAAAACATAAAACTGTAAAAACCATAAAACATTTAGAAAAAGGTAAACTTCTCAGCTACAACATGAAAAGCATGATCCACAAAGTAAAAAACTGATAAAGTAGACTTCATTAAAATTAAAAACACTCGCTCTGCTAAAAATCCTGTTAAGAGGATCATAAGACAAGCTAAAGAGTGGATGAAAATATTTACAGACCATATACCTAATGAAGAACAGGAACCTAGAATATATTAAAAATGTCTAAAATGCAAAAAAATCAAATAATCCAATTATAAAATAGGCAAGAGATATGAAGAGATATTTCACAAAAGAGGATATATGGATGGCAAATTAGCACATGGAAAGATATTCAAGATCCTTACCCATTAAGGAAATGCAAAATAAAACCACAGTGAAATATTACTTATACAACTATCATAAAGGCTAAAATAAAAAGTAATGACAACACCAAATGTCGGTGAGGATGTGGAGAAACTGAATCATTCACATTGCTAGTAACAATGAAACATGGCAGGGTGCTTGGGTGGCTCATTCGGTTAAGGGTCTGCCTTTGGCTCAGGTCCTGATCTCAGTGTCCTGGAATCGAGCCCCATGTTGGGCTTCCTGTTCAGCAGGGAGCCTGCTTCTCCCTCTCCTTCTGCCCCTCCCCCCGAGCTCATGCTCTCCCTCTCATGCTCTCACTCTCTCACTCTCTTTCTAATAAATAAATAAAATCTAAAACAAACAAAAAGAATGAAACATGGCATAGCCATTCTGGAAAACAATTTGAAAAACACTCTGGGGAAAAATTGAACATGCAGTGACATATGACCCAACAATTATATTCCTAAGCACTTTTTCCAGAGAAATGAAAACCTACACTCACCCAACAACCTATACATGAATGCTTAGAACTTTCACAGTCATAATGTTCAGCATTATTCAGTAGAGTCAGAAACAGGAAAAAACCTAGATGTTCTTCAGTGGGTGAATGGTTAAATTGTGATGCATCCATACCATGGAATACTACTCAGTAATAAAAAGGAACGAACTATAGATACATGCAACAACCTGCAGAGAATTATACTGAAAAAAAAAAGCCAATCTCAAAAGGCTACAAACCATATGATTTCATTTATAGAACATTCTTGAAATGACAAGTGTATAGACTTGGAGAACAGAGTAGTGGTTGCGGGGGGTTAAGGCTGTGATGTTGCACCACAGTGTAGAACTTGGTAGCACTCTAAGTTACCAAGAGGGAATCTGGGGTAAAGTGCTTATGGGATCCCTCTGTATTATTTCCTATAACTTCAAAATAACTCAAAATAACAAGCTTTAAAATACTGAAGGAGTTTAAAAGCAGCCCATCTGCATGTCGACAACAGATCTCTAGAATCATAGCCAAGAAGTGGAAAATAGGAATTGCCCCCAGGGAGGAAAAGATGATGGTTGGGGAACAGGATGGGAGGTAATCCTTTTAGTATACATTCTTTTGTATATTTTGATTTTGAACGATGCAAAATTAATGCCTATTCAAAAAACATATTTTCACATAATCTGTTTGGAAATCCCTCAGCCAATCAGAGCCTGATGGTTCCCAATTGTTAACAGTTCTGATTAATCTGTTAATTTTCTACACAGAAACTATATGAAGTGGCGTTTTTTTTCCCCTTGCGACTCAGTAACCTAGTGCGGTACTACAACTTCTTGTTCTTCCTAAATGGTCAAAATCCTTCTTTTTTTAATTATGAGGATTCACTTTAATATACCCATTCTTTTCCAGAAAAAAAAAAAGAAGTTTATGGGAAAATCTGTGTTCCTATTTGTTATTATTGTAGCTACGACTATGTGCTGATTATGGAATCACTGAGCACTTCCTCGGATTCCACATCAGCACCAGGGCAAGAGCTGGATTATAGCTTTAAGACTCCACTGCTTTCAAGTCCAGAATGAAGTTTTAGGTTGATTTTTCCTTTGGTGTTGATAAAAACAGCTGAGAAAATACAACTGACCCTTGAGCAACACGGCTTTGAACTGCACCAGCCCATGTATACTTGGATTTATTTTTATGTTTTTTTAAGATTTTATTTATTTATTTGTCAGAGAGAATGAGAGAGAGAGCCAGGCAGAGGGAGAAACAGGCTCCCCACTGAGCAGGGAGCCAGATGTGGGGCTCGATCCCAGAACCCTGGGATCATGACCTGAGCTGAAGGAAGCTGTTTAACCAACTGAGCCACCCCCGCACCCCAAAGATTTTTTAATTTTTTTAAATACAGTATAGTACTATAAATGTATTTTCTCCTCCTTGTGATTTTCTTAACTTTCTCTTTTCTCTCGCTGACTTTATTGTAAGAATACAGTATATAATACGTACAAAAAATATGTGTTACTTGACAGCTTATGTTTTGGTTCAGCTTCTGGTCCACAGGAGGCTACCAGTAGTTACATTTTGGAGAGTGGGAAAGTATATGTGGATTTTCAGCAGCAAGGTGGTAGTGTGTTCTTCAAGATCAGCTGTATGCTTTTTCAATGCACTTAAAAGCTTGAAAAGAAGTACATATCACCAAATATGTGATACAAATTACATGATAGCTTGAATGAGATTTTACAGTGTTTTCTAAAACTAGTTTTTATTTAGAATTAAAACACATCCAGATTTTTCTAATGTTCCTCCTTCTAGGTTTTCTTTCTAAATTTTCAAAAGTCTAAATGAAATTTTTCTCACTCCGTGGTAGAGGTAGCCCTGAAAAATGAAGTGGAAATGTCTCTCTGTATTTGGCATCCAACCATATAACCAGCCAGTGTTGGTTGATAACGGTCTGGTCCTCCCTTATAACTTAGGATTTTCAAGTATCTTATACGCCCCTCAGAGAAAGGGTCCAGGATTTAGACTGACTTTGTAGAGGACTCCGGTATGTGCTTCACCATGCTCACATTTTCAAGTTGGAAATAACACTAGAACTAGTAGCTAAAAGCACCTCCTTCTAATCACTTCGCAAGTGAGGCAATAAAGCTTTAAAATAAAGTGCCTCCACACACATTTGAAATAGAATTCCATTTACAGAAATTAATTTACATTTTTCAGGAACATGGTTGTTGTGTAAAAAGCTGTCCATCCGGGCTTATCACTGAACAGAGGCCACATGTATATAAAGCAATGCCAGTGGGCCTCGGAGTCAGACAAATTGGGGTTCAACGTCCCACCTGACTCTCAAATAGCATTGCTTGATGGAGCACTTTACAAGGGGGATGGTACCCCTCGTGGAGTCGGGGGTAAGACGAAACCACAGAAATGGGACCGAGCTTTGGCATGCAGAAGGTGCTCAAAAATAGGAGTTTCTTTTTCAATTTCCATCCCCACTAAAAACCCATTTACTCGAATAAGAAATCAACTTGAACTTTGTAACAATAGTATTGGGGACATTTCGAGGAGCGGTTATGTTAGATAAAAAACATATCATCGGGCAACAGTTTTTGCCGCTTTATGTAAAAACAGTTCACTCTGTAAAAACCAGAGGCTCACTGGTGGGGGAGAAGCGCGTCTTCCTTATGGAGGTGTGTTGGTTCCCCATCCTAGACCCAGTTTGTGGCGGAAGCAGCAAGAGGGAGCATCGCGAGGCTGTTTCCTAAATCTAGGCAAGTTCCAAAGGCTGACACCCCTGGGAGCTTCTCAGAATGACAGCTCGGTCTTGGTGCGTTCACTCCTTCCAGTTTCTGAAGTTCCAGAGGCAGATCCCTTTACCTCGGCCAACTATGCATTTCCTTTGGCTGAAACTCTTCAGTAGTGGTAAGGAAAGCAATAAAGTGACAAAGTCCTTGCCTTCTCCCTTGCTGTTTGCTTTGGCTGTGAGGGCGGGTTTTCACTGTAGCCACTCTTGGGGGCCCTGTGCACCTGTGCTGGTGAAACGAATCCACTCAGCCCACTTGAGGCTCCCCGGCCCCAGGTTAGACACAGCAACAGAAACCCAACCATCAAAGAAATCTTTACAGGTGGATGGGACTTTGGGGAGTTTTCTTGACCTCAAGAAATTCACTCAATTAACAAGGAAGGTAGGAGATAAAGACAGAGTCTCTTACATATTACCTCCCATATTCTATTACAGTTAGGAAAATGTTTCTATTCCTTAATACGAATTTAAACTTTTCTGCTGTAACTCTTTTGTTCAGTGTCCTCTCTTTCTCTGTCTCTCTCTGTCTCTGTGTCTTTCTTTCTGTGTAGGTGTTATTCTCTAGTTACCCCTAGGAAGGATGAATAGGCATAGCTCAGCCTTAAACCATAGGACACTTCACCTTTTGAGTGCCAATGCCCACCCGGACTTTCCTTCATGTTGTTTCAGATTGAATATCTCATTGAAAATGTGGTTGGAGATGACTTCATTTTCTGGATTATACTCCTTGGAGGAGGCGGATGGAAACAAGGGCAAGTTATATCCCTGTGGGGCAGGTAGTAGGATTTTCCTAAAAAGAGGAGGGAGGACATAACAAAGAAGGCAAAAGAACAAGAGAGAAATACAGTGTGCTCTTAAATGACCTCTTCTGACGGCTGAGCTTACCTCTTTTTTTCTCTCTCTTGGACTAGGGAAACAGATATATCTGGGGTATAATATTAAAGGTTCTTATCCTTGATTGTAATTAATTTTCTTTAATTATTCCTCATTCTTCAGAGGAAACTGTTTCACCCATGCAGCCTCGACTGCTAGTGTTTTGGAGAGTTAGACTACATAATAAGTAGACAAAGTGTGGAATTTCCAGCCACAGGAACATGGAGTCCAGGCCAACTCCTTAGCGTGGGGGAAAGTAGAGGCTGGTAGCAGCCTCCAGTGGTGAGGATGCCATGTGGAGGAGCAGTTGCCGAGCTGAGGCTTCAGGGACAGGTACAAAATGAACTTTCTTCTTTGCAAATCTCATAGAGAGAGAGTAAGAAAGAGTTGGTGAAATGGGAAGAGGTTGCCACACAGATCACACTCAGCAGACACAATGTGGCCCTTCTCACAACGTGGAAACCACCCTTAAGACAAGGAACTCCCAGCAACCACCTTCACCTCTCCCCTTCTTATCTTGGTTTGTTTCATTAGGAATAAACTTCCAATGTCAGAAAATTATCAACTCTGTAGTCATCTAACCAAATAAGACAACAAATCAATCTGAGCCCATTTTCACAGGTTGGTTCCTATTAAACCAGTAGATTACCACCAGTAATACACTGTATCCGCGTGAGCGTCCCTCTCAATTGAGGATGGTGCAGACAGAGCCGCGTTCTGTAAGACATTAGCATAGTGTACGTCAGCTCAAATTTATGAATCTCTAAGTGACATTCCCTTGATGTCTCTGTATTTCCATATTGTTTCAATAGCCGCATGTGTCAGATGTGTTTCTGAAACGTTGTAGGTAGAGAATAAATAAAGAGAGAATAAAGAAAAAAACAAATATTTACTTTTCCTGTAAGTTTCCAGTTGCCCTTTTGAAGTCCCCACAGTAGCATGTAACTTTAACATTCACGTTCCCAAGTACTCTGCCCTTGTTGGTGTACAATTTGCATACAGTAAGTTCTTTGTTCAAACTCTAATGTAGTCAAAAGGGCAGTCGAATCACAGAACTTTCATATCCTTGTTTCTGTAATATTACACATATATTAATGTGCACCACACAGGTGATTACCAGTTCTTGGACTTCTTGGAATTCTAAGAGATTTTTATATTGAAGTTATCATCCTACCTAAGTATGAGGCAGAATTTATGAATAGAAGACTCAGAGGGACAGAATGGATCTCCATGGTCACTAATCTCTGCTTCTCCATGTTCATTTAGAAAGAAGATAGTCTTATTATTAAACCAGACTCACCTTCTGTTGCACATGACAAAGGCTTTGGAATGTCGAGACCTGTGTATCTCTAAAGGATAAACTGATATTCGCAAACCACTGTGCAATTTCTGTTCTCTCCTCCTGTGCTACGGCTGATGATCTTCTGACTGTAGGGATCAGGTTCTCCATTTCCTGGAAAAAGTCACTACCCAAAGTCCTATAAGACAAATTTGGAGCATAAAGTTCACTTAATCATTTTCAAGGGAAATATTTCTTCCTGGTAGAGAAAGCAATTTGATACTAGAAGGTCACTTATTTAGAAATTGACTAAGAACTGCACATACCATCATAGGTACGGGTCAGACTGTCCGGGTCCTCTTGGTGGCCATTTGGACCCGTCTTTCCTGGGCAACCTGAGGGCAAGAGCTCTAAATGGTTCTCCAAGCCTAGATTTCCACTTCTCCAGGCTACCCTTTCTGTTGTTTGAACATCTAAGTATTTACCTGGAAAAGCCCTCCCCCTCGCTAACCCCCATCCTCAGGGGCCATCCTACAAAGAAACCTGTGTTAACCTCTTTTTAAACATTAGACAGCTTCTGCTTTTTTGAGGAAGTGGTATCTCCACCCACCACAATTTGTTGAGTTTAATCAACATGTTATCATATTAAGTACCATAAGCAAGCAGTAGGATAACTATGACTTCCTTATAAGGCATTGTGATTTTTGTGCTATCACTTTTTTAAATTTATTTTTTTATTATGCTATGTTAGTCACCATACATACATCATTAGTTTTTGATATAGTGTTCCAAGATTGTTTACATCTAACACCCAGTGCTCCATGCAATCCGTGCCCTCCTTGATACCCATCACCAGGCCAACCCATCCTCCCACCCCACTTCCCTCTAAAATCCTCATTTTGTTTCTCAGAGTCCACAGTCTCTCATGGTTCGTCTCCCCCTCCAATTTCCCCCTCTTCGTTTTTCCTTTATTGATTATTTTTGAAACGTAGGTCCATTCTTATTGACTCCATCAGCCAGAAATCATAAATCTCCTCTTTGTTTCCTGTGTTCCTCAGTAACATAGCCATGTCAGGGATCCTACACTATTAACTCAATCATACTTACCAGGCAAAAGAAAGCTTTTGTTTTTCTGTGCTAAATCATCCGAGTCAGAAAGAAAGAGTTGACTCTTAAAATCACACTGTGCATGCTTAAGGTTGGTCCTTAAATCAAGTCTGGGGTGTGTGTGTGTGTGTGTGTGTGTGTGTGTGTGTGTGTGTGTGTGAGAGAGAGAGAGAGAGAGAGAGAGAGAGAGAGAGAGAGAGAGAAGGAGGGAGGGAGGGAGGGAGGGTTGAGAGAGAAGACATTCCTACATCCCTGGAGGAGTTGCTGATCATCTTTTTTCCCCTAAAACTAGCTTAACTTAATCATATCTCTGCAGTCACATGTTTTCTTCTTGCCTTTCCATTGCTACAAATCCTGGATGAGAACTTTCTTCATTCCGATAGGGGAGCATGCCCGTGACATACGATCAATATCTTCAGTATCTTCATGGTTCGGATTCTGTTCCTCCAATCCCCTCATCCCCAGGATATTCAACACAGAACTGTTGAGTGGGGAGCAACTGCTCACCAGTCTTGAGGTCTTATGGAAGGTATAGGTCAGGGATCAAAGCTTTTTTTTTCTCTTTTATCACCATCATTCAGTCGAGTACACAGTGAGTACTCAATAAATATTGAGGGAAGCAGGGAAAGAAGGGGCATCCTGCAAATGATCTGGCAAAAAAACAAGCAAAGAGTGGGCATTTTATGTTTTAAGCCATGGTATAAGGGGGTTGGTGGCAAGGAAATCCCAATACTTAAGACAATCAGAACCCAGACTGCTATTTTATATATGTGCGAGAGGGGATAAAATCCCTTCTACACATGAGAGTAGTGATGATAAAGATAATTATGACAACAATGAGGATAATGATGATAATTCTTACTAAGACTTACTGATTTTTAACTGGAGGACTAAAAAAATGAGAGAACAATTTTTTTTTATTTGACAGAGAGAGAGAGATCACAAGGAGGCAGAGAGGCAGGTGGAGGGAGAGAGGGAAGCAGGCTCCCTGCTGAGCAGAGAGCCTGACGCGGGGCTCGATCCCAGAACCCTGAGATCATGACCTGAGCCAAAGGCGGAGGCTTTAACCCACTGAGCCACCCAGGTGCCCCGAGAGAACAAATTTTTGATTGGTCATAATAATATTACTTAGACGAATTTACATGAACTACTTCTATCTAAGCCAGATTATTTTGCAATATGATAATGATGATAAACACTCTAATAGGTAAGATTACTTTCATTATAATTTTATCCCCTAGAGTATTAATCTATATATGATTCTTCATAGTTGTCACTTAGCATGGTGATATGTTTATTCAGAATATTGCTTAGGACTTTAAAAGAGTCAAAGGAAATACTACATCTATTCAAGGAAAAATATATTTTCCCCAGCCATGTTGAATAAGTTGTTTTGTTCTTTTACTAATTAGTCATATCCTCAAATCAGGTTGGATTATCTTTATAATCAGCCTTGGCAAACAGCTGCTATTTTGTTTCAATTGCAGACAAATTGATAGCTTAGAAATGTAGCAGTTTCTTATGAACAGTGCGTACTGGCATAAGCAGAACCAACACAAATGAATAGTTGTCAGTGTTTAGAGGTATCTGATTTGATTTTCCTGAAATTTACTAAACATTTTTGTCTTCGGTATTCCTAAATTTCATAGAATATGCCTAAATGTGGCTTTTTCTTTATTTCTCATGTTTGTCATGACATAGTTTTTTTTCACTGAAAGCATTCATCATTCAGTCTGGGGAACTGATCTCCACTGTTTCTTCAAATATTAACTCCTCTCTTTATTTCTGGAACTCCTAATATCCAGATGTTAGGCTTTCTACTTACTGCCTCCATACTGCTTAACTTTTATATTTTCTGTGTCATTATTATCTGTTCCTTCTGGGAAAGTGCCTCCATCGAATTTCTAAAGTGTTCATTAATTCTGTAGCTGTACCGGCTCCACTTTTTATCCCATCTATTGGGATTTTTATTTCAACTCCTATGCTTTTTTATACATAATATTTCCACCTGTTTCTTTTTACATTTTCTTATTATCATTTTGTGTTGGTAATATCATTCCTAATCTGTTTGAGTGTATTCACAGGGCCTACTTTGAATCCTTGTTCTATCACTTGTAAAACTCACTCTTTTGATGGACTCTGTAATCTAGTTTTCTTTTTTCTTTAAAAAAATTAATGAAATAGTAAATAAATAAATAAATCTTCCTTCCTCAGATATCTCCTCAATTTAACCTATCAGTTAATATTCCAACTGGAGTACTCATTCCTCTGTCCAGCAACATATACGGGAGAAGGCCAAGGGTCACACTCCAGTCTAGGTCTGACCTGATGCCCTTGGATTGTTCACAGGGCAGGAGAGAGGTGTGAGCCTAAAGGTGGAGGGCCGTGGGCACTGGAGAAATATCTTAGTTTGGGTCGCCAGTCCTGGAGGTTTGGGTGAAGAGGCAGAAGAAGAGAAGGGAACACCTAAGAACTATCAATCCCCACCTGCTTTTTTGGAAACTCCTAACCAATATTTGGCCTGCCGAGATTTTACACCTGACACCGCCTGCATGGGTCTGGATCCTGGCACCATTGATGGCCCTGGGCAAGGCAGAGAATGCCCTAGATGAGGACCGTCATGTCCTCACACAACAGTTAAAAACAGCCCTCAGTCTGCCCAGGACTATCTGACAGCTTCACATCTGTGCTGGTGTTTCTACTGCCACTGCCATTGATCTCGTGGGGCTTCAGGGTACAATGTCTTGACTGGAAAGGGTGATTAAAACTTACTTCACTCAAACTCCATTTACAATCTTTGGTAGTCCTCCAGATCTTCTTAAAAACTGTTAACATTTCCTATCGGCCCATGGTGATAAGACACTTGATTGCAATGTGCAGATAACAGCAATGGGAAACTTTCAGGCATGTAAATGGTATTCCATGATAAGATGTATTAAGGGTGTGAGATTGGAAATGGTAAATCAATACATACCACCAAAAAAAGTGGCCACGTTTGTTTTAATCTCTTCATCTGAGAGACACGATAATGTCATCCTTCTGATCCAGAAAGAGAAAATCCTTTAAGGTAGCATCCTACCTATTTGTAAACCACCACAGGCCCACCAAAGTCTTCCCAGCAGAAATGGCCTCGACTGCTCTGATACATAACAGTGCTAACTTCTGGCTTTCTTCATTAGTCAAGATAGTTAACTGTACACTTTAAAAACAATCAGCCTTGAATCTCAGTCCTTTAACACCCCACAAATTAACATTTCTCTCTCGGGTTATATGTCCCCATAAAAATGCTCTGCTTCATGTAGTCATTCAAGGACACAGGCTGAGGGATGTTCCACTGAGCCAACATATGGTGGGAGAAGGGAGGGAAGGGACATCTTAAATCGGCTCTTCTGTGCCTCGCTGCAGGCGGTCACTGCCGCTAAACACTCACTGGCGAGAACCAGTCACATCGCCATGTCTGCCTGCAGGGGGGCTGGGATATGTTGTTTTCCAGAATCCTGGAAGGAGAGGGGAGTGGATATTGATGAGCACTGGGAATGTCTACCGCATGTCCTCAGTGCTGTGTCACCGTATTTATGACACAAGCTTCATTTCCAAGATGACACACTGTGCAGATTCACTGCTTAGCTTTTTTAGTCTTTTTCTGGTTTTCCAGTGGACTTACTTCTTCCGCATCCTTTATAAAGATGTTTCCCAAGGTTCAGTTTCCAGCCATATGCTACTTTGCTTATGCACTATTTTTCTTGAAGCTTTAAGAAACATCTGTCACGGTGTTGCTGATAGTTCCTTAACTATGGTAGTTTAATAAATATTGAATTACTGATGAGCTAATTAAATATCAGCTCAAGGCAAAATGGTGATTTTAGAAATTCCATATTTGGCATCCATATATAGTTATCTTTTATACTATAGTAGAAATCTTCAGTATTCTACCTCTCTTTTCTATTACTCCCCTCTCTACATTTCTCTTCACCTTAACACTTTAACTTACTATTTAAAAACAGTATGAATGCTATAATGAGCTCTGGCCTTTGATAAACCAGAGTTTTTAAGTAATAACAGTATGAGGATATTCAAATGATATAAAAGTCAACAAGAAAAGAATTATTTTTTTATTTTCCACTACCATTGAGTGATTATCTTCATTTTTAGTTTCTCTAGTCAGTGTTACACAAATAATACTAACTTCAATGTCAAAATAATTTTGGAAACAGTATTTACTTTTTTTTTTTGGTATCTTAAATTAGAAGCTATTTAAGAGGAGTCTTTTTCATAAGTAGGAACAACTTTTAGGGCAACAGGATCAAAACAAACTAATTTTTAAAATACTGAATGCTGGGGTTTCCTGGGTGGTTCAGTTGGTTATGTGGCTGCCTTTGGTTCAGGTCGTGCTTGCAGGGTCTGGCCTGAGCCCTGCGTCAGGAATCCCAGCGCAGCAGGGAACCTGCTCTTCCCTCTGCTGCTCCCTCTTCTCCTGTGCTCGCTCTCTCTCTCTCTCCCTCTCATATAAATAAATAAATAAAATCTTTAAAACATATGTTGAGGGCGCCTGGGTGGCTCAGTGGGTTAAAGCCTCTGCTTTCAGGTCAGGTCATGATCTCAGCGTCCTGGGATGGAGGCCCGCATCGGGCTCTCTGCTCAGTGGGGAGCCTGCTTCCTCCTCTCCCTGTCTCTCTGCCTGCCTCTCTGCCTACTTGTAATCTCTCTCTCTGTGTCAAATAAATAAATAAAATCTTTAAAAAAAAAAAACATATGTTGAAAGTTGAGCTTCCGTGGTGACTCATTTGGTTGGACCTTGGACTATTGATTTTGGCTCAGGTCATGCTCTCATGGTTGTGTGATCCAACCCCGCATTGCACTCTGCACTGGACTTGGAGCCTGCTTGAGAATCTCTCTCTCCCCCTCTCTCTGCCCCTCCTCACTCACGGGCTCCCTTTCTCTCTCACAAAATAAATAAATAAAATACTGAAAGTTATTTTCATGAAAACTTTTGCGTGAATATGTAAGTCATTCAAAAGACAAAGTTGTTCATTGATTCATTTTTTTAAAATATCTATTGAACACCATGGTGCTTAAGGCATCTTGTTAATAAATTGACTTTGAAATCTCTGACATTCAGGTACCAAAGAATAGAGTTCTAAAAATCTATAGAATCCTCTTAAATGGAGTTGAATGTGTCCATTTCTCAGTGTGTATTACGTATGAATATATAGGGACACGTGTGCACATATGTATCTGTATCTATGTATTTAGACAGAGAGCAAAATGCAAATGATGTAGCTCTTGTTTTTGTTGCTTTGTTTTTGGGTTCCATGGGCAGGAAAACTTGTTTTTGCATTGTTTTTCATTTGTTTAGTCCAAAAACATATCAAAAGGAAACTAGGATTCTATATGCAATTATAAGTAAACTTTTTACTCTATACTAAACATTTTCACAGAAAAGATTATATGTAAAACAGATTTATTTTCAAGTAAATTATACTGAGTCTCCCCTATAACTCTCTACTTGAGTGCTAAATGCTTTTACATATGTATTTTTTATAAAGAGCCAGAAAACAACACCTGATATATGAAAAACACTGTCTATTATAAATATTTACAGATTATTGGAGTATAATTAAAACAAACTGCACTTACTTAAAAAGTACAATTTGATAGGTACTGACATATGCACACACTTGTGAAGCCATCGCAACAATCAAGATAATGAAGATATCCATCAGTCCAGGGTTGCCTCGTGTCTGTCATCCTTTCTTCCACAGTAATCTGTATCACCACCCCTTCCCCCCTTTCCGCCCCCGCCCCCCCGCAGCCAGCGATCTGCTCTGGCACTAGATTTGTTTTCATATTCTAACAAGTTACATACGTGGAATGATACAGCGCGGATTCTTTTTTTGCCTGGCTTCTTATGCTCATCACAATTATATGGAGACTCATTCCACTGCTGCATGTATCTGTAGTTTGTTCTATTTTAATGCTAAATAGTATTCCATGGTATGGATAAACCACAATTTGTTTATCCATTCACCTGTTTGTAGACATTACAAATGAAGCTGCTATGAACATTCAGGTTCAAGAATTTGTGTGCCTATGCTTTCATTTATTGTGGGTGGATATCTACAAGTGGAATGACTGAGTCATATGATATGCATATGTGTGATTTTTAACACAGTTGTCAAGTTCTTTTCCAAAGTGGTCGTATCACTTTGCATTCTCATTAACAGTGGATGAGGGCTCTGGTGGTTCTGCTTCCTTGTCAACACTTAGTACAATTGGTATTTTTAATTTTACTCATTCTAACAAGGGTGTAGTAGTATCTCATTGCGGGTTTAATTTACTTTTCCTTAATGACTAGTAATTTTTTTGATATCTCATATGCTTTTTGCCATCTTTACATTTCTTTGCTCAAGTATATATTGAGATCTTTTTTAAATATCTCTAGGAGTATTTGTACTTTCAAAAATGTTTATACACCTTTTTGTTCTTGCAATAGTTTGACAGTCTGAAATTATTTCTGAATTAAAAAGTAAAAGAAAAAATCATTATAAATAGGGTCACAAGATTTGTTAAAATCATCTTTAAATATATATTTGAATATACAAATCAATGAGTACTTAAAATATAAATACACACAGTATAATATTAAATGATATAAATTAAATCTACTCTAATTTATTAAATATTAGGCAATAGTTTAAACTCCAAATGATGCTAGCAAAGATCAAGAAGTGGAGGAGGACAGGTGTAAAGCAATAGAAACACAGAAAGCTTCTCATTCATTGAAGGGGGCTAAGTGAAAAAACTCAGTTTCAACCTTGACTTGCATTATTAGAGATCTGTTTGTTCAATGTCAGTACAAGTAAGAAGTGAAACTGTATAAATCACTGCAGAAGACAAAAGCAAAAGAACCATATTTCTTATACTGAAAGACAAAGAACACAGGACATGGCACCAAAACATAAAAATAAATAACTTAAAGCAACATGACAGACAAAACAAACATTAAAAAGATTTTTTGAGAAATGCAAAAATGTTCTCAACATAATGTTAAATAAAATGTGTAAGATGCAAAATGTATTCAGAATGACCATAATTATGTTCAACACACACATACATATATTCAGCACGGAAAAAACGAATCGAAGTAAATACATCAAAGCAGTTGTCCTTGGGTGGTAAAATTACGCACAATTTTTATTTTCTTAATTATAATTTATGTTACTTCAAAGTTGTCTACAGTGAGCATGAGTTACTTTTATACCAAAAATTGGAGTTCTAGTTTTTAAAAAGAAAAATAGAGCTTTCCATCTCCCCCTCTTTCTCCAGCAAAACCTGATTAAATGGTGCATGAAATGGCATCAGGACCTTCTGCCTAACATCTCCCAGGAAAACTGTAAGTCTGCCCGTCAGGCAACGTTGCTGAGGTAACAAGTTTTATCACTTAAGTTGTTTTACCTGGAACGCTCTCCCTCACATCAATTTTAGTTTCATCCTGGGCATATGAAAGGTCATACCAAGAAGTTACAGAAGTAAACGTTAATGTCAGTCACTTTTGATTAAAGTGGAAAGCTTCCTCCCACTTCAGAGGACTTAGAAGAGGGGGAGTTTTCCCTTTATATTTGCAGTTGTTTTTTGAATTATTAGATGATTAGGGCTCCCCTCCAGCAGTGTCCCATTTGACTTTACGGATTCACAAAGGCCACACAGAGCAGAGGTTAGGAGCATGGACTCTGAAGACAGGATCTGGACCTGAGTCCCAGCCCTTGAGCAAGCTAGTATCTCTGTGCCTTAGTTCCCTCATCTGTGAAATGGGCACAATAATAATGGTACCTACCTTACAATTATTTTGAGAATCTGATGAGTCTCTTGTCCCCCAAAACGACATGAAGTACTATTTATGTATCTTGTCATACAGAGAACTGGGAAGCACATTGCATTTCTCCACTGGGCTCCTGCTCCTTTTTGACCTCCCAGTCTTCTAGATACAGTGGTTTTCAACCCTTTATCTTCTATCCGCTCCCCAAAAGCTACATTGCCCCATGGATCCTGCGACCTTGCCGTCCTGCTTTCTCCTTTCCAGAATTATGGCTGGGAATAATCCACACCAATTTCTTTACATGCTGTTCCCTTCTAGAGGGCCTTTCTGGAGATAATGCCTCAATCCTATGTATCCAGGATGGTGTGGCAAAGAACAGTGGTCCAAGGGATGTAAACAAGTGTGCTAAGAGAAAAGAAAATGGTGTTCTGAGCTCCTAAAAAGTCAGTAAATATGCTTGGTTTAGCAAAACTAATGTATGCAATTTTGAGGGCTCTGTAATATGTTGATGTGTATGTCTTGGTGGGGAAGACAAAGTGTGTAGCATTTCTTAAGCTTATTTGCCTGGTGGAAACTTTAATTTTCTCTCTATATTCCTATTATCTGCTGGAAAATTTGGCAGAACACCACTTTGAAAAGTGCTGTCAGTCTTTCCTGAAAGTAGTGATACTCTGTGGTGAAAACACTCCACAGTCTTGTGAGAAAGAACTGTTTCTGAAGACACCATTCAAATCAGACCATTTTGCTTTGGTGACCAGAATGGTTTCATCATCAAAATCACCAAAGTGATTGAATCCCCCCTGACCGTGCCACAGGCCTTTTCTCGATGAGCAGCTCTGACTTTATTTCCCTGGTGGGGACCACAGAGCCTTACTGGACAGCTCACAAGGACTGTGTGCCGAAGACTGGAAAATATGAATCAGACCTTCAGGTAAAAGACTTACCCTCTCCTTTTGGGCGCTCAAGAACAGAGCCAGCCCCCAGGTGTGGACAGATGTTGAAGGAACTCTATGGGGCTGTGAGTTCTGCTTGGCCCGCTCGTCACAGAACACCACTTGGGCATCCCCGGCCATGTTCATTCAATCTTCAGTGTAAGAGTCATCCAACAAGTTACACGGGCTGATAATACGAACAGTGATGAAAACTGAAAATATTTACTATGTTAGGGACTCTGTTCATGTTAAATCCACTTTTACTCTACTCGGAGAGCTAAGTATTTTCCCTGGTTGAAATATCAGGCAGGTACCATCATTTTTAGAATCTTAACAAAAGCATACATCCTCAAATCCCTTCTAGGTGCAAAAATATTCTCATTTTAATAATGAAAATGTTCAGTGCAGTGTAATAACTACTGTTCCAAACTTTCTTCAGCTCCCTCCCAGTCCAGTGTGGGCAACTCCTCCTGTCCTCACTTCAGAGGTGCAGCGAGGCTGGGAGAAGTAAGGGGCAGGTGGCACAGATACACCTCCGGGGACTCCGGGGCTGGTGGACCGCCAGCCAGGATTCCTTCTCTGGCGGAGCTCCGCAATGACACTGTCGCTGGCACCCTCATATGAAGAGGCTCACCGTGCCTTGCCCCAGGTGGTCATCATGCTTCCTACTTCTTGTCCTGGGCATCAACTTGGTGGCCTTCATGGGGTTAAAGTAATTAAACAAGGGAAGCCAGGAGACTGAGGTGGCTCTAATGTCCCGGCAGCCTACATAAGCAAGCGGAAACTGAAGTCTGAGTCAGTTCCTGTAAGCACACTCCCTCAAGGAAAATGAAATTTAAGAACAACCAATCACAAACAGCCAACTGTTTGTTCCTAAGTAAGGCAACCACTTAAGCTACAGCCACTGGAATCATTCCCTTGCTTTCCTTCCAGGTCTGCTCTACGTAAGCCTTTTTCCCTACCTCTTGCCTATGGAGTGCTCCTAGCCCTGCTTCAGAACAACCCAAGCTTGCTCAAACAAACTCTTGAAAATTGTAATGTGCCTCAGGTTATCTTTTTACAGTTGTATCAGATAGTCTTTCCAGATAGGGATTCTTCGCATCATTGGAGTTCACATCTTGCTCATGAGAAACATTCCTGCTTTTTGGCTAGTCAGCAATAGACATGCACCTTGCGTGCAGTTCAGCTCTCCTCTCTCAGCTCTGCCACCTCAGGGCTAAGCAGCCACAGCCTCTCACATGACCTTGATGTGCTCCGACTCCAGGAGACTCATGTCAAGCTTCCCCCAGGGCTTCTCTTGAAGGTGTCCCTTTCTCACGTAGGTGAGAAGGAACGTTACCCACTCTTCACTGTGGTGGGGATTCTCAGTCCTCCAACAACCGTCTCCAAATAAATTATCTTTAAAAACAATTCTTTCTTTCGACCCACCCAAGCTCTCTTACATGCTTGAGGTAGGTATTGAGCTGAGGTTTGCAGTGGTTGACAACTCTTTTTGCAGGTACTCTATCGGTGGCCCCTCTAATATGCAGAGATACTTTGAAACTATGATTTAGTTCTAGACTTTCGGGGATTCATTGAAAACGGAGGTGGAGAGTCTCATTCTAACAGCCTGGTATACAGTCAGTGTCTGATTTTAAATGATAGGGGTTCTCTGATTATTCATTAGATTCTAGGTACTGGAGAGACCATCACACAGGCAAGGATTTCTGTCCTTTTAAAAAGTGTATATCCGCAGCTCCTAGGAAAATGCTTAACACACGGTAGCTCAACAAAATTTTAAATACATGTATTATTTTACAGATAAGAAAACTGGGGCCTAGAAAAGGCAAGTAACTTGTCCAAGCTTATTCACCTAGTAAACCAGGGAGCCATGGCTGAAATAATTATTGACAGAAAGCAACTAATGGTAAGTAGGGATATTTTATTTAAGCTTTTCTTTTTTTTTAAGATCTTCTTTTATATATATATTTTTTGTGACCTTATATAGAAGTATTTGCACAGAGCCTTTAAATTCATCTTATTTTCACAGAAATCTAGTCTAGAATTTGGTTACCCTGTATTTCAGATGTCCTCCCTAGCTCATCTGTCAGACTACCCGACAATCTGACCTTGGATGGTTACACTGCCATCTGGTGTTGAATATATGAATTGCAAGTTTAACATTACATACCTTTTTTTTTTTTAATTTCTAAAAATTTATTTATTTGACCCAGAGAGACAGAGATCACAAGTAGGCAGAGAGGCAGGCAAAGAGAGAGAGAGAGAGAGAGGAGGAAGCAGACTCCCTGTTGAGCAGGGAGCCCGATGCGGGCCTCGATCCCAGGACCCTGAGATCATGACCTGAGCCGAAGGCAGAGGCTTTAATCCACTGAGCCACCCAAGCGCCCCATCATTACATCCCTTTTGAGTCATGGTTTAAACTTGACTCATTTCATCTTCACAACAACCCTGTGAAATAAGTACTACTTGTATACCTATTTTTTTTTAAATTTTACTTATTTATTTGAGAGAGCGAGAAAAAGAAAGAGCATGCAAGTGGGAGTAGGGGCAGAGGGAGAAGGAAGGGAAAAGAATCTCAAGACAGCTTGATGATGAGCACAGAGTCAGATGGTGGGCTAAATCTCAAGACTCTGAGGTCATGACCTGAGCCAAAACCAAGAGTCTGACTCTCAACTGACTGAACCACCCAGGTGCCCCTGTATACCCATTTTACAGATGACTTATACATTGGCAGGACCAGGACTTGATCCCAGGCTAGCTCACTCTAAGCCTCACTCTTTTATTACATTGTCATGCTTCTCTAGTAGAGGAGAACCAATTTCACTCTATTTCAGTAATGCTAGATGTCTTAGGCCCTCTGCCTCCTCACTCTTCTCCAATCTGCTTGTTGACATTTCGTGGGGTTATTATGCTCTCCAGCAGCCATCTAGGTGTTGCTAGGCAGAAACTCAAAAACATCCTGTTATTTACTCACGTAATTTTCTTTTCCTCATTTCTGAGTATTTTACTGCCAATCCAAGTGAGAAAAGTTATAGTCTGGTATTTCATCAACCATATTAAAGTTTACTCTTTAACATCCATCATCTCTAGTTCAATAAGCACTATGCAAGAATTCACATGTGAATTGTTATAAAATAATGACCCACGTGGAAGTGTTTGCCTCATTGGTTTATAGTTATTTCTCCTAAAGTTAATACTTCACTACCTGATTGGTTTGGAAGAGAACAACTCTCTTTTGCGGAAGCAGGAAATCTGAGTATTATATATCATTGATCTAATGTCAGAGTACATTTTAAAAAAATGGGTGGGTCAAATATTCTTAGACCAACTTTTAACACTATACCCACTAATTTTGTGATGCTTTTATCTTTAAAACGCCTTGCAATTTACAGGGCACTTTCACATAAGTTTTTTCGTTTGTTGTTGTTGTTGTTCTTCTTCTTCTTCTTCTTCTTTAATTCTCCTGGTTACCATTTGAAGTATTTTTACTCTCATTACCAATGAGGAAATTGAGATCCAGAAAGTTTTTTTGTGACAAGTCCAGGGATATAGTTCATAAGTAGCTGAGCTAGGACTAGAACTCTGTTTGATTCTAATCCAGAGCCAGACTATTTTAAAGGCTTTCCTAATATCCATGCTAATGTCAATTTCTAAATTATCTTTTCTTTCCCAAGAGATGCCTTCATGAGAAAAGAAGTTTAAGGTCAAATGCATTTGGTAAACATTGTCTATTAAACTCTCCATTGGAAGAATCACAAACTTGTTATCATTTTTAAAGGCTGTGAAAGACTCCTGCATTAATGAAGCTCATTTAACTCTGTTTCATCTAAGCTTATTTCTAGATTTAATTAATCATTGAACTCTTTTCCCCAAGTAATTGCTAAAAACATACAGAGGACCTGCATTAATAACTGTTCAGTGTTAAATGAACAGCATATTATCAACCATTCAAAAAAGGTCTAGTTCTACCAATATTACATGCAGACAGGCTATATTTTGGATTAGTTTAGCAAAGACTAGAGCAAAAGAGTAGTCATGAAAGAACTAAAATAACAGAATGCTTTTGTTTTTCAGTTCTTGGTCAAAGAGGCTTGTTACACTATGAATGCCATGGAAGTAGGAACCATTTCTAAACTTTTTTGTGAGACATGTAGTGCAATCCACTGTCCAAAAAAAAAACATTTAATGGAGAAAAATGGCATTAATTTCTCACATTGGTTTTATTAATCATAAACAATTGCTTATCAGGAAATTGAAAAATTAAGCTCACTTTTCTACTAATAAGTGGCAGAGCATGTGGTTGTTCTGATGCAGAAAGATCATTTGCAAAACCGCTGTACGCTTAAGGGACTTCTGAACATCATCACTTAATGACTTGACCAGTGTCACAATGTAATTTTCTTTTTTTTTTTTTTTTTTTTTTTTTTTAAATTTTTTTTTTTTTTTTTTAAAAGAGGGGGGGG
>LNAC01000021.1:1341055-1351849 GCA_002007465.1 Ailurus styani | reverse complement strand
GGGCCTCGATCCCAGGACCCTGAGATCATGACCTGAGCCGAAAGCAGAGGCTTTAACCCACTGAGCCACCCAGGCGCCCACAATGTAATTTTCTTTCTTTTTTTTTTTTTTTTTTAAAGATTTTATTTATTTATTTCACAGAGGGAGAGAGATCACAAGGAGGCAGAGAGGCAGGCAGAGAGAGAGAGGGGGAAGCAGGCTCCCTGCTGAGCAGAGAGCCCGATGCGGGCCTCGATCCCAGGACCCTGAGATCATGACCTGAGCCGAAAGCAGAGGCTTTAACCCACTGAGCCACCCAGGCGCCCACAATGTAATTTTCTTACAGGGTCAATAACAATAGTGGAGAGTGTTCAAATATATTAGAAAATAAGTTATCTTGAAATTGGAAAAAAATATGATTATTTTCTTTGGTGCTTTTTTACTTAAAAATCAATTCTTTTTCCTTTTCTCCCTCCCTCCTATTCTCTCTTATTCACCTACTTATTGATCCAAATTTCTTATCTTGGAACTCTACAGTAAAGGAATTTCAAAAGTCAAGCAGAGTGGGTAGAGGCACTGATGTATATCTTCAGGTCAACTAAAGCACTGAGACATTTGAACAACAGGTACAACCTGTATTAAGCGGGCACACTCTGCTCCCCTCTCTCCACCAAATTGAAACAGGAAACTTAAATCTAAACTTGTATCACACCACATTTAGTTCTTCCCTACACGAGTACCTCCATGCACACAAATACACACAAATTTTACTTAATTACTGCTCTTTTAAAAATAGTTTACTTAAGAGAATTTGAAAATCCAATAGCCAAAAAGTTTGAAAACAACTCATCAACTACCAAATTACAGTGAACATGGATTTAATCCTACAGATTGCTCCCTATTACTCTCATCCCTGGAGACTAGGACATTAACCTAGTTCTAACTGGTGTACTTTTGTACTTTGTAAAAGAGATGCCCAGCCTATTGTAAACCGCCATCCTTGAATTGCTTTCATGGCAGAAATTTTTACTAAAGGTCAACTTGTATCATTCAAGCAGATAAATCCTAACAACAGCTAAGGCTGAAGTGTCTTTTAAATGGCTTCCCACTTTCTCTCTTCCCTGAGTCCAAGAGGTATCTCTTCCCCTGTTCTGTGGTATTAAGGAAATAATAGTATCTCCCCTTGGTGCTCTGCTTTACAGTCTACCAAGCATCATCCCATATATTATCTTAGTGTTGCTTACCACAAAAAGCCTGGGAAAGCGGTAAAAGTAGATATTTTTCTGAGTTTTACCTATGAGGCAACAGAGGTTAGAGGAGGTTGACCAGGGAGATGCACTAGTGGAGGCCAGGGCTGAGAAAGACAGATCTCCCAGATTTTCATCCATTCTCTTCCCATAACCACACTGTAGTCAGAATTGAGATATAGGCTGAATAAATAAAAGACAAGATTGAGCTATATTTCTTGAATGAAGACTCCTGAAACCCTGTTAAGATACCAGAATTTCTGTGCAAATGCTTCTGATTTGAAAAAAATTTTTTCGGGCGCCTGGGTGGCTCAGTGGGTTAAAGCCTCTGCTTTCGGCTCAGGTCATGATCTCAGGGTCCTGGGATCGAGGCCCGCATCGGGATCTCTGCTCAGCGGGGAGCCTGCTTCCTCCTCTCTCTCTGCCTGCCTCTCTGCCTACTTGTGATTTCTCTGTGTGTCAAATAAATAAAATCTTTAAAATATATTTTTTTTTTCAGTAAATGCATAATGAATTACAAACACCAAATGATATTCCTTGAGAACTTCAGCCACTCAGCAAGGTTGGCAAGTCAAAGTACTAAACAGTGAGAGAGTTGATCATCAAGAGATGGTTCCGTAAGACAAAAATGTCCAGGAATTGGGGTACCTGAATTCCTTTTCCAACTATGTTACTGACCTACTGTGTTTCCTCTGGCAAACTTTCTGGATGTTAACTTCCTTATCTGTCAAGTAAGAATAGTTGTACATGTTCTGCTCACCTCCCAGGCTCTTTAAAGAGCTTGGCAAAATAATTTATGATCAAGTTGAAAAGAATATGTTTCATTCAAGTGAAAGGACTGTAGTTGAGTTACTTGACTAGAACTTTTGCTCTCTTTAAATCATGTGAAGAATGTATAGGCTTAACTTTCTTAAAATTGTGTATTTTATTTTTGGCAATATGTGAAACGTTCAGGAAAATATAAGTAATTTTATATTCCTTTCTGATGTTCTAGTAACTATCCCCATTTACTCTGATTTTACTTTTGCTTTTCTTTTTAATAAATGTGCTGATTGAAAGTGGAATGTATACTTACGGAAATATTTAATGTCTCATCAGTAGTCTGAGAAGAGGGAAGTAAGAGCCAAAAACTGGGCCGGCTTCAATCTGAAAAAATTCTGTAGTAAACTGTTCTCTTCAAAGTGAAAACAGAAACGGAGAAGATAGGAATCTATTCTGTGTAGTTTTGGCAATTAACTGCTTAGTAATGCAAGTAGGACAATGAGGCAAAGAAACTATCCTCCTGATTGTACTTAGTTTAGTCAATTTCTAAAAGCTGGCAAGATTCCAAAAAGGTATAATAACTTTTATATGAACTGCAAAAGGCTATTAAAGAACTTGCTTTTATTATAATACCACTTGCAAATCTCTAACTAGGTGCAAAAAACTCTGTTCAACCGTCAGATGCCTGCCCTAGAAAGCCTGGAGCATGCAGACAGTTTGATAAAACCTAGAAGTGATTTGATGCATAGAAATTGTCAAACCTAGAGACTTTTTAAAAAAGGAAAATGGCAAATAATGAAATTAAATTTGTTAGGGAGGGTATGTAGCAGAATATTAACACCAAGAACTGTACTTTACTTTTTATTTTTCAAGCCATATTTAGTTATTTTAAATTTTATTTACTTTATTTACTTTGCAGAGTATTTTGATTTTTGGAATAAAGATTCTGTCTTAATCTGATTTTGGGTACTGAGACTCAGGTGAATCAAAAAAATAAATTGCTGGGCGCCTGGGTGGCTCAGTGGGTTAAAGCCGCTGCCTTCAGCTCGTCATGATCCCAGGGTCCTGGGATCGAGGCCCACACTGGGCTCTCTGCTCAGAGGGGAGCCTGCTTCCTCCTCTCTCCTCTCTCTCTGCCTGCCTCTCTGCCTACTTGTAATCTCTCTCTCTGTGTCAAATGAATAAAAAAAAAAAAATCTTTAAAAAAAATAAATTGCTTATCACACAGATAGGAATGAGTGGAATTAGGAGTTGAACTTTATATCAAATCCACACTTTTCTACTACCCCACATTACCTCACTTTCTTTCCATCCCATAATTCCACATCTCGTAATTTATTGCAAGAAAATAATTTATCAGAAAAAAAAAAGACAAGCTGACAGGGAAGGGAAAAAAAGGAACTTCAAGTCTCTATAATAAACATTTAAACAAATTATGGTAGATGATCTAATAATAGACTATTTACCTATTGTGAAAATGAGATTTCCTCTTAATGAAAATTGACCTCTTGAAAAGTATCTACACTTCCTTCCCCAACCACTCTAAAATGACAAGAAAGGAAAGATAAAAAATAACAAACCATAAAGCAAGTATGAATGAAAGGAACATCAGATGAGGGGTGTCAACAGATTTATGGAAAGTAGAAAGCACGCCACATTGTGTTACTGGATTTAAAGGGCAGAGGCAACTGCAAGGCACTGAAGATGGGCCCACAAAAGTGAAGCAAACCAGTCACTCCAGGCAGCCCCGAAGGACTGGGGGCATATGGTTCAGTGGGAGACAAGGCTGGGATGGGGCTTGGGGGAAAGGGTGTATACTGACACCAATAGTTTCCTCTTCAACATCTACTTCTCACCTAGCCCTCTATATTCACCGTTTCTCCTTCCTAGAAGAATACCGGAGTGCTTCTCTGAGTGTGACTATGTGGCTGTGTGATTTAGAGGAGGGCATGGGGGAAGAATGCGGGAAACAGAAAGCTAACACAGGAAAGCAGGTGAGGCAGGCTCAGGAAGAAGGGGCCCAGAATGGAGCAAAGCACAGGGGACTCTCTTAATCTGAGTTCTGTAATGCCGTAAAGGGCAGGCAGCCTGGGAGCACAAAATAGATTTTTCAGAGAGCACTTTGGTTTTTAAAATGCTCAGTTTAGTAAAGTTATAAATTCAAAGTTCTTAAGCACTTAAGTTGACTTAAAGATAGTAGTATTGTGTTTGTAAATCTTGTAAATTGTAATCACTTTTGAGGGATCCTTTTATTAATAATTCAGTCCCATTTAATACCTTGGTTCATGAGACTTGTGTAGTAAGCTTTTTTTAAGATTTTATTTATTTATTTATTTGACAGAGAGAGAGAGATTACAAGTAGGCAGAGAGGCAGGCAGAGAGAGAGGAGAGAGGAGGAAGCAGGCTCCTTGCCCAGCAGGGAGCCCGATGTGGGCCTCAATCCCAGGACCCTGAGATCATGACCTGAGCCGAAGGCAGCGGCTTTAACCCACTGAGCTACCCAGGTGCGGTGAGGTAAGCTTTTTAAACTGCATTTTAAATATTTCAAATGTGTGACAAATATTCCAAGAATTTATAAATTCTTATAAGCTTAGTAAGTTAGATTTCAACTTAAAATCAAATTAAATCAATTACACATCTTAAAATTAGAATCACAAGGCTGATTTGTTAACTCCGATTAACCAAGTTTTCTTAAATAATACAATTACAGAAACCTCAAAACTGAAGATATTCTTTAACACAAAAAATATCATTACTTTAAGTTTGATTCCTTAACTACTCCTCTACTTAATTTGAAGTCTTCCCAAGGTTAAAAGATAAATGGTTCTTTCCCACTAAGGAAAAAACTGTTACCCACCAACAAAATATTGAAGTTACCATCCCATTTTTGTGGCCACTTTGTTAGCATGTCCAAAGTTTCTTTCTATTCAAAGAAGACCTTGGACTAGGCAAGGATGGGAGTCTTGCCTTCAACTTTGATGAGACTTACAGAGCACAGTAGATTGTTGCTATACTAAGTATACTATGACCTTAAGAAGGAAGAGGATTTTAAGTAGCCTGCATCTCTTAGACTGTAAATACACATCACCTAATTTTTCTGTCTACTCAGTCTTTAAGTTGGCCACCTTTATGTAATTGTCTGTGTGACTTGATTGGATTTTGAATTTCATTGACCCTTCTTCAAGTATAAATATCCCCCTGTCTAACTTGAAAAACTGAACTTCATGAATCCTTCATTCACTTCAAATTTTTCCTGACAGGTAGGACCACACAACTCTTAAGTATAGTAAGATGTCATTGGATTGACTTCTGAGTATCTGACCTTTTTTTTTTTTTTTTTTTGGTCTAGTTTTGTGTGCCCATCTTCTAAAGTCATCCTACTGACAAGAAACAAGAAGGAGCTATTTAGGGGGAAAACATGAACTAAGTAGTTACCTGGTTGTTAAAATAATATTGAACTCTGCTTTATAAATTCATTGGAGGGCGCCTGGGTGGCTCAGTGGGTTAAAGCCTCTGCTTTCGGCTCAGGTCATGATCTCAGGGTCCTGGGATCGAGGCCCACATCGGGCTCTCTGCTCAGCAGGGAGCCTGCTTCCCCCTCTCTCTCTCTGCCTGCCTCTCTGCCTCCTTGTGATCTCTCTCCCGCTGTGAAATAAATAAATAAAATCTNTCATTGGAGAACTTAAAGAACTCACAATACATCCACTGAATGGAAACCAATGAAAGTTTCAAGAAGAAACAAGTATTTTACAAGAAAGGGAACAATTAGAGCATATTACTTGCCTCAGCAATAAGCAGTTTACACACCCACTAATATTGTAGGCATTGATTAATGATTTAATAACATTATTAGAGAGTAGAAAGGAAAATCAGAGTTTAGAAAGTTAAATTCTTACTTACCATAACAATAAGTCCATAAATAATATCTAAAATGAATACATCAAAACACAGTTGTGTAAGATTATTATATAGAGATGTGGAGGTAAGTATCTGAAGAAAGAGCTGGAGGGCGCCTGGGTGGCTCAGGGGGTTAAAGCCTCTGCCTTCGGCTCAGGTCATGATCTCAGGGTCCTGGGATCCAGGCCCACATCGGCCTCCCTGCTCGGCGGGGAGCCTGTTTCCTCCTCTCTCTCTGTCCGCCTCTCTGCCTACTTGTGATCTCTCTCATTCTGTGTCAAATAAATAAATAAGTAAAATCTTAAAAAAAAAAACAAAAAAGAAAGAGCTGGAAAGCATGTAAGGAGATGCCTTTAGAAAATGAGACTTGGGGTAGGGATGAGCAGAGGTCAAAAAAAAAAAAGAGAGAGAAAGGAAAGTGAAGCACTTTTGTTTTATTTTAGTAATACTGACCTAATATATACATATTAAATTAATAAAACTTTTTAAAAATTTTAAATGAAACAATAGAATTTTAAAGTGATAATTATGACCATAATAAATACTATGGGTCATGGAAAAATGTCATGTAATATGGAGTAAAGAACTAGGAAAAACAAAATTTTCTGCTTATGGCACAATAATTAGAATTATGTAAAGATACCTAAAGAATAGTGACTGGAAGAGACCATGAAAAAAATGAGAACAGTCTTACTAGGTTGATAGAATAAAAATGACTTAAGTTTTTTTTAACTTCATAATATTAGTTTGACATCACTTATTTTGAAAAGCTATTACAATTTACAGAATATCAGTTCAGAGTACACACTCTGAGACTGTATTAACATGGAAACCATCCCTGTCTCCAGTAGTTTATACTCCAATGTTAATGAAATTCTTTAAGCCTCCTAAATTAAAGCCTCTCACTCAACACCATCCCAGGCACGTTTATGAAGTCATCATTGTTTGTCTTTCCTATCTTCCCCTACTAGTATCTCTTCCTGCTCCAACCTTATTCTGATCCTTTCATGCCACAATAACAAACCACCATTTACTTCCTCAGATAAAAAGTCTCCTAGGATGCCAAATGTCTCCTGTGGTTTTCTCATGGGATTTGCAAGTTGTTTTTTAATGGTGAGATTTTTTTCAGTGTGATTGTCTATTGTGGGGAGTTTCCTGTGCGTGCCCTGGACTGTGAAAGTGTTCCAGTGATGTGTTTCAGCATTTGCTTCTTTCTGTGGACTTACAAGGCTTTTCCAGACAATGAGTAGGTAAAAGATTTTACAATTCTGGTTCACACAGCATGGAGCCTTTCCTGCTCTCTTTTATGAACGGAGCCCAGCTCCAGCAACTTGCCATGCACACAGTTTGCAACCTCAATCCCTATCATACTTCTTCAAGAGTACCCTTAGCTATATAGCTCATGCTGATCAAATAAATTATCCCTGAAAAATCAAGGATTGAAGTACCCTTAGACAAAAAGACTTCAAGTTGATTTAGACACTGCTTTCGTTTCCAATACATTTGGTTTAATGTCTTGCTTTTGAGCTGTTACATGAATTTCCAAAATAAATATTTTATCCAGAATTTTTAATATTCATTTTTGCCATGGTCTCTATGATAGCTTTAGAGCACTTGGTCCGCAAAAGGCAGTAAATTCCTTGAAGAATGCTCACAGGTCTTTTCATAACACCAGGGCTTAGCACAGTAATGGGTTTATAATCGGCCTCTAGCACACATTTGGTGGAGGAATGCCTTTCTCAGATGACTGTGAGAAAAGCAGTTGAAAAATTACGGGGTTAATGGCCAGATTAATGATGTAAGCTTTCCAAGGGTATTTGCATTTTAAAAGGGGCTATCTATGTGTTTGGCAGGGAGTTCATTGAACTTTCTTAATGATTTTCCCCATATGATCTCCACTGTTGACATTTCAGACACTGTATCTAGCAAGTAGGTATGATATTGAGCAGATAAATTCCTCCCAAATTCCCATTCCTTACTTAGCAACCAACTTTTCTGCTTATGTAGTAGCCTCCTGGCCCAATCCCGTAATATGAGATCCTCCGATTCCTATGGGGTAACTAGTTTTTAGGGATTTGTTGTTGTTGTTGTTGTTAAAATGAGTTATAATCATATTATGATAAAATGATATCAGATCTACTGTTTCTCACACAGCAAGACAGATACTTATTTGTCGTTGCAACACTGGTCAGAATATGAGGGCAGAAAGTAACAAGGTAAAGAACTTTCTTAGAATCACATCAGAGACTATAAAGAGAGCTGAGAACGATGTTCATTAAAACAAACTAGGTAATAAAGCACACGCAGCAGAAATATAGAACATAGTGTATACACTCAAAGATTTCCTATTAGTCATCTGCTTTTACACAATCTATTGTACCACATCACCAATATACTAGGTATAATGTTTTTCTTATTCTTGCTATAAAAACATTTCTCTAACTATATTCTATACTGTATAGGGTAATACAAAATACAGTTTGCATTTACAGTATCAACCAGTATCTGAACTAAAGGCACTCTGGGCAATAACTGGAAACTAGTAAATATTCTCGATAATTCTAAAATTATAATTATAAGTATTGTAGCATCAACTGCATTAATAGTAAATTCCTAAAAAGAGCCGCTGGGGAGCAAGAAGGAGTAGTAATGGATATCTGTACCACTAACTCTTACATTAGTTATACTATCTACCTAAATTAGTGTTCAAAAAGGAGGTAGATATGGCATATGGCATCTTAGAAACTTTCAAAAAGGTTTCTAAATGACGAATGAAGAATCAGTTATACAAAACTGTTGTAACACTTGGGACTTGCAGGTCTCATTTTCCCCATCGGACAAATTAGCCTTTCTACATATAGTGAAAGACAGTCTTTAATTGTCTGGCTTTCAGTTTCTCCATGTCAGCAATCTTTTTTTGATAACACAATAGTAGATCCTATGTTCTTTTATTCTCTCTGCCTCACCTTTTCTTCATTTTCTTTTCCCTTTATTTCCCATCTATCCATCCATCCACCTTTAACACTGAGCATTCTATTCTATTGACTAGTTTGAGAAAAATCTAGTTTTTTAAAGTAGCAAAACACTTTCAGAAAAGACATTGGTTTTTTCCTTTAAAAAAATCATCCTTTATATACCAAGCACTCGTGAAGCACGTTACATAGCATGATAAGTAAATAGGCCACTTTCTTCATTGAGATACATCCTTGTAAGGGCTTTAAAATGGGTACCTAAACCATACATCCATTATCTCACCAGGGTCACACAATTGTGTCATTCAAACCACACATGACAGGAGATGGATGGGTGGGAGGGCAGACTTCATTTTGTTTTGTTAAATACTGTGGGTTGTTATTTTTCAAACCCTGTTTTAAGAAGGAATGTATTATCTTATTTTAAAGATTTTATAAATGAAAAAGATGCCAAAATAACCTTGATTTATTTTTTATTATTTATTTATTTATTTATTTATTTGATTTGTCAGATTGTTACTAGGCAGGCTGTTCCCCTGGCAACAAAAGCAACCATAAAAGAGTATTGGGAACTGTCTAGAACATCCTTGACTGCAAAATTGCTGAAATGCAATTGAAAAGAGAGGCCTGGTTGACATTTGGACTATATACAACTCTATTACAACAAAAGAACACAAATAATCTTTCAAATTTGTTCTTCCTGTTGGAGTTTACCAAATTACCATTTCATTTGATACTGACAACATTGGACTTTAGGCAAAACTGGCATTATTTACTTCATTTAAGAATATCAACTGTGTTGGGGTGCCTGGGTGGCTCAGTTGTTAAGGGTCTGCCTTTGACTCAGGTCATGATCCCAGGGTCCTGGGATCGAGACCCGCATCGGGCTCCCTGCTAGGCGGGAAGCCTGCTTCTCCCTCTCCCACTCCCCCTGCTTGTGTTCCCTCTCTCACTGTTTCTGTCAAATAAATAAAATCTTAAAAAAAATATTAACTGTGTTATGAAAACAGGAGCTTCTCCTTTACTTCTTCCTCCTCCTCTTCCTTCTTGTCAAAGGATAGCAACAAAAAAAGAAGTGATATCCCTGTTTGAAAATGGAGAAATCGTTTCTCAATAAAAATGATTATCCCCAAATATAAAACAGAGATATAAATGGTCTTCAACAAAACTGGAAAAACACTTTTAAGTTCAGACACAACTGATGAGAAGAGCTGTCAAAATGAAGTACAGATCTAACAGGAAGATGCCTGGAGAGGATGTTTCTAGCTCCAGACCTTAAAGCCATCAGACAAAAAGACTCCAAAAGAGTGCACATAATCTGAGCAGCCAAAACCAATTCCTTGCCTGAAACAACGGAAATGGGGTGAGAACCAGCAGCAATCACGGGCTTTCTCGATACTGCCTGGGACCACAGAGTAGCAAGCGAGGCAAAGCCAAAGGAGGAGATACAGACATGTCACTTACAAGAAGGTGTCTGTCGATGAGCCAAGAGGGAGTAGCTCTGCAGTTGTCAGTTATTGTTTGCTGGAGAGAATTAAAAGGCTAAAACAGCTCTCACAGAGCCATAATCCTGTCACAAGTAGCTTCCTGAATACCCAGGAAGAACTGTTAGTCCAAAATGCTGCACTACCTACTATATGGATGTATACCAAATAGGTGAACTAGAAAGAAACTTATTTCAAGATGAGTGATAAATGACGATGAGCCTGCATGGTACTCGCACAAACACTCCAAGAAAAGGACAGGGACAGGAGGGCGTCTGGGTGGCTCAGTGGGTTAAAGCCTCTGCTTTCGGCCCAGGTCATGATCTCAGGGTCCTGGGATTGAGGCCCGCATCGGGCTCTCTGCTCAGCAGGGAGCCTGCTTCCTCCTCTCTGCCTGCCTCTCTGCCTCCTTGTGATCTCTCTCCCGCTGTGAAATAAATAAATAAAATCTTT